>JASVEL010000222.1:0-52519 GCA_032618575.1 Nicotiana noctiflora
CTTTGGACGCTTAAGGATGACGTCCTTACCATGATGTCTTGGGCTATGAATTATTTAGTGAGGGATTTTAAGGACATGAAATAATGTTCTCAAGCCATGAAGATAGTGCCTCTGAACCATGACGCCTTTGAATAATGATGTGCAAATTTGAGAGATCCTTATGCCATGGCATGATGTCTTCCAGCTATGAGGATGATGCCTTTTAGACTATGAAACGATGTGTTGGCGATATTCAACCCATGAGATGCAATGGTATGGTGTTACTAAGACAAGGCTTAGTCATGTGAAATGAAGGGCAAATGTTAGCCTGATTGAAAAACAAATAGATAATACTTGAATAGACTAATATTTATGGAAAAAGGAACAATGGTTAGTCTCATATGAATGTGGAGGCAGAGATTAACCTCATGCAGGTATGGAGACAAGCATTAGCCTCGTGTAGGTATGGAGGCAAGGATTAACCTCATGCAGGTGTGGAGGCAAGGATTAGCCTCATGAAAATAAGGAGGCAAGGATTAGCCTCATGAAGATGTAGAGGCAGGGATTAGCCTCATGCAGACATGGATGCAAGGATTAGCCTCATGCAAGCATGGAGGTAAGGATTAGCCTCATGCAGGTATGAAGGCAAGGATTAGCCTCATGCAGGTATGGAGGCAATAATTAGCCTCATGCAGTTATGGAGGCAAGGATTAGCCTCATGCAAGTATGGATACAAGGATTAACCTCATGCAAATATGGAGGCAAGGATTAGTCTCATGTAGATGTGGAGGCAGGGATTAACCTCATGCAGGTATGAAGGCAGGGATTAGCTTCATGCAGGTATGGAGGCATGGATTAGCCTCATGCATATAGGGAGGAAAGAATTAGCCTCATGCAGATATTGAGGCAGGGATGCCTCATGCATGTATGGAGGCAGGGCTTAGCCTAATGCAGGCATATAGATAGGGGTTAGCCTCATGTAGGTATGGAGACAGAGGTTAGCCTCATGCAGGTATGGAGGCATAGATTAGCCTCGTTTAGGTATGGAGGCAGGGATTAGCCTCATGCGAATATGGAGACAAGGATTAGCCTCATGCAAATAGGGAGGCAGGGATTAGCCTCATGCAAATAGAGACTCAACGATTAGCCTCGTGCAGGTATGGAGGCAAGGATTAGCCTTAAGCAAATGGCAAGTAGCGAATAAGAGTAGTATATGACTTAACTGGAGATATATTTGGTGTTTGATGACCTGATTGATAGTAATCTTGCTACGTTTATATATTTACGGATATTATTATTACGTTAGATATGCCTGCATTGAAAGAAAAATTGTAAGTAAGTTTTGTCAAGGGAGGTTGGTTTGTGCTTCTGTCCACTAGCTTTGCTTTATTCCGTCTTGGAGGCCTTTTCAAGTTTCCTTGGGTAATACATGATTGTTACAAAAATAGATTATTTGAAAAATGCAAATATTGATAAAAATAGAGTCATTTTATAAACATATTGATATGTCAAGTGATTTTTAGATGAACTAGTGATTGTAGCACATTTCAGAGACATTGCAGCTCTCGTGTGTTAGAATTTTGAAGGTCTTCCTCAAAATTCTGCCCCAGTTTGGTAGATGATCCTTTGACCATTTGCAGGTAATGAGCCTTGTTAAACCTTCTTCGGAATTTTGAGAACCTTCTAAAAATTCTTCCTTATTTTTCTAATCGATTTCTGACCATCTGATATATGTTGGTGTTGGCTGGACTTGTTCTAAAATTTTGAGGGTCCTCCTCAAAATTCTGCCCCAGTTTCTAATCTTGGGGGTGGGGGTGGAGGGTGGAGGGTGGGGGTGGGATGAAAATTTTATTTTGACATGACCAAAACCATAAGGTTTCCTACGTATACACTCTTAAATGGGAATCAGGTCAAGCGTAGTTCAATTAAATCAAGTGAGGGAATGTAAATAATCTAAGCATAGTATCTTTTGACTGCGTCTGAATTGATTGGTTTTGGCCAGATTTATCTGTCCATTTCTGCAAGTATGAGTGCTCCTCCTGTTAGCACACTATAAACCATGTAAGGACCTTGCTAGTTGGGAGAGAATTTCCTTTTGGCTTCATCTTGATATGGGAAGATCTTCTTCAGTACCAGCTGTCTTGGTGCAATTTGTCTTGTTTTGACCCTTTTATTAAAAGCTCTAGACATTCTATTTTGATAAAGTTGACCGTGACACACTGTTTTCATTCTCTTTCCATTGATAAGGGACAATTTCTCATAGCGGCTCCATATCCACTCTGCATCGCTAAGCTCAACTTCCTGTATGATTATTAAAGAAGGAATCTCTACCTCGGTTGGAATAACAACTTCGGTACCGTAAACCAACATGTATGGAGTTTTCCCGGTTGATGTACAAACTGTAGTGCGGTATCCCAACAAAGCAAAATGTATCTTCTCATGCCATTATTTATAGTTCTCTACCACCTTCCTTAGTATCTTCTTGATATTTTTGTTGGCGACTTCTACGACTCCATTCATCTGAGGTCTGTAGGCTGTGGAATTTTTGTACATGATTTTGAAAGTTTCACACATGGATTTCATCATATCACTATTGAGATTGGCGACATTATCAGTAACAATGGACTTGGGAATTCCGAATCAGTAAAAAATACAATCTTTGACAAAGTATGCGACGACTTTCTTGGTCACAAATTTGTAAGATGCAACCTCTACCCATTTTGTGAAGCAATCAATGGCTACCAGAATAAACCTATGTCCGTTTGAAGCAGTGGGCTCAATCAGACCAATGACATCCATTCCCCAGGTGGTGAATGGCCAAGGTGAGCTTGTTCCATTGAGCTAGTTTGACAGTACTTTTATCATATCAGCGTACACTTGACATTGGTAGCATTTGCAGACTTACTGGACGCAATCTGTCTCCATGGTCATCCAAAAGTAGCTGGCCCTAAGTATCTTCTTGTCTAAGACAAAACTATTCATATGTGGGCCACATGTCCCAGTATGTCCCTTCTAAAGTAGCTTAGAAGCCTCTATTGCGTCGACACATCTTAGCAATCCCAAATTGGGAGTTCTTTTGTACAATTTTCCTCCGTTGTGAAAGAAGTGATTCGACAATCATTAGAGTGTGCATTTTTAGTGTGGTTTGCATGCTCTGGATATTCTCGCTTTGATAAATATTCCTTGATGTCATGGAACAAGGTTTTCCATCTACTTATTCTTCAACATAAGCATAATACGTCGACTGATTATGGATTCTTACTGGGATGAGATCAGTGAAATTCTTATCTGGATGCTGTATCATTGATGATAAAGTGGCCAATTCATCGACAAACTCATTATGAATTATGGGCACATGTTGGAATGCTATCTTCGTGAACCTCTTTCTCAATTCCTGCATGTGGTGCAAATATGGTAATATCTTGGAATTCTTGGTGGCCCACTCTCGTTGTACCTTGTGCACAAGCAGATTTGAATCTCCGATTACTAACAACTCCTGAATGTTCATGTCAATTGCCATATTGAGCCCTAGTATGCAAGTTTCATATTCTGCCATGTTGTTGGTGTAGGGAAATCTGAGTTTGGCAAACACCGGATAACGTTGACCTATTTCTGATACCAAAACTACTCCAATTCCTACTTCTTCTAAATTTAGAGCTCCGACAAAGAACATCCTCCCATCGTATGCTTCGGTCTTCCCATACGAACGTAACTTCTTCATCAAGAAAGTACATTTTCAAGGGTTTGTATTTCTCCTCCTACCGGATTTTCAGCAAGATGATCTGCCAATGCTTGTTCTTTAACCTCCTTTTGAGTTATGTAGATGATATAGAACTCACTTAACAGTATCTTCCACTTGGCTAATTTTGCAGCAGGCATGGGTTTCTAAAATATATACTTCAAAGGGTCCATCCTAGACATGAGGTATGTGGTGTAGGCACATAAGTAATGCCTCAATTTCTGAGCTATCCAGGTCAAAGCACAACACGTGCATTCCAGTAGAGAGTACCGTGCTTCGTAAGGCGTGAACTTCTTGCTCAAGTAATATATGGCTTGCTCCTTCCTTCCTGTCTCATCATATTATCCCAAACATATCCGAAGGCTCTATCCAATACAAATAGATAGAGTAGCAAAGGTCGTCCTGGTTCTGGTGGGACCAGAACTGGTGGTGTGGACAAGTACTCCTTGATCTTGTCAAAAGCTTTCTGACAATCCTCGGTCCAACTTGTCTCGACATCTGGAAGATGGGTTCACATATGACTGTGGACTGTGCTATTAAGTGATTAATATAGTTGAGACGTCCTAGGAAGCTCATCACGTCCTTTTTGCTCTTAGGCGGTGGTAACTCCTAAATAGCCTTGACTTTAGATGGATCTAGCTCGATCCCTCGATGACTGAAAATGAATCCTAATAACTTTCCTGCGGGGACCCCGAATGCACACTTGGCGAGGTTCAGTTTCAAGTTGCACCTCCTTAGTCTATCAAAGAACATTCTCAAATATTCTATGTTGTGTGCGGACCTCATGGATTTGATAATGCCGTCGTCCATGTACACCTCTATCTCCTTGTGTATCATATCACAAGAGATAGTTGTCATGACTCTCATGTAGGTAGCCCCATCATTGTTTAGACGAAAAAGCATTATCTTGTAGTAGTATCCCCCCATGGCATAATAAAGTTTGTTTTCTCTGTGTCATCTTCATCCATCCATATCTGGTGATAACCCGCGAAGCAATCTACAAAGGATTAGAGTTCATGCTTGGCACAATTGTCGATGATGATGTGTACGTTTAGCAATGGAAAGTCATCCTTGGGACTTGCTTTGTTTAAATCTCAATAGTCAACACATACCCTGACTTTCCCATCTTTCCTTGGAACTAGCACAATGTTAGCTAACTAAGTTGGGTACTCAACTACGCTGAGAACTTTGGCTTTGATATGCTTAGTAACTTCTCCTTGATTTTCAGGCTCAAATCTGGTTTGAACTTTTTGAGTTTCTGCTTCACTGGCAGACACATGGGATTAGTAGGCAACTTTTGAGCCACTATGGACGTGCTTAAACCGGTCATGGAATCATACGAACATGCAAAAATGTCCTTATAATATTTTAGGAAATGGGTGCACTCTTCCTTCTCTGTTGGTGACAAGTTAATGCTGATGCAGGTCTCCTTGAAGGTCTCGACATCCCCAAGTTTACTACTTCAGTTTCATCCAGATTGGACTTAGGCTTATTCTTAAAGTTTTCAAGTTCCTTGACAACTTTATCAGGTATCTTATCTTCTTCATCTGAATCACTGTTCTCATGTTGCGTTGCCCCATTACATGTCACAGTCACCAGTCATCAGGAAGTAATAATAACATTGTAGAAAGGAAAAATTTAGAAACGGTAATGAATAATTAAGAGCAGTGCATTTGATTAAAACTAAAAAACACCCAGACAATTACGGATCAATGAATCGACCATTTATTTTCAAACAATTACATCTTAAAACCAAGTTATTGAAAATCTTAAATTCCTAGAGTGGCTATAAAAAATAAAATCTGCCAAGCTACCTAGGGACTCGACGGTCTCGGGATGGTGTGGCGGACCAGTTCTTGAGAACAACTCCCTTCTTCACAGTCTGAATAGTTAGGCCTTCTTTTTCCTCCCCCTCCTCAATTATTGCACTATAGTCCACATCTTCATCCTCCAAGAATAGATTCTTTGACCCAGCTAATGCTTCCTCTTCCGCATTTCCCCATATTGTATCAGCTTGGTGAAAAACTTGATCAAGACGTGGCATTGGTAGCTCGAGAGAGTAATACGGTCCGCGCTATGGAGGCGACCAATCATTATACTCTTTCCATGTGTATTGATAACCAAGCCCGAAGGTAGTACCATGACCCTTCAATCGTATTGGTTTAGTGATACCCTGAAGATTCTTCCATAGTCTTTTGCCGGGCTCATAACCAGACCATGTCAGTATGCTTTCTATTTTAATGCTCCACCATTTATATTTCTAGACGGCGTTGACACATTTAATATGATGATAGGTTTCCCCTCCTAGCCTTCTTCGATGTCCAATAATCAGGATGGTTTGACCGGTATAAATAGGGGTACTCTCATCTTCGTGAATGATCACGTACTGATGATTCTATTTGAATTTCATAGCCTGATGTAGTGTGGATTCCACAACTCCAGTGGCATGGATCCATGGTCGGCCCAACAAAAGATTATATGAGGTCGGTATGTCGAGCACTTGAAACTTGACATCGAACCAAGTTGGTCCCATCTGCAAACAGAAGTTATTTCCCCAATCGTGGATCATTGAGACCCATTGAAAACTTTCAAGTTCATGATTCCTACCTGTATTTCATGAAAACCTTTGTCCAACCTTTTTAGAGTGTCTAACGGACTAATATTGAGTCTTGAATCTCTTTTGACCAAGACTCCGACAATGAATTTGTCTTCAAGTTACACTGTGATATGCAATGCTCGATTGTGATTAAACTCCTCAGACGGTAGCTCATCTTCGTGGAAGATGATCTTATGACTTTCAAGTACCTTCCCTACCATATTGGCCATCTCTCCAACGATGATGTTGTTGGGTACATAACCTTCACCCAACACTTTCATTAAAGCGTTCTTATGTGCCTCTGAATTTGAAACAATGAGATGATAGATATCTGAGCTGGGTTTTGTTTAGACAATAACAGAATACTCTTTTGCTTGAACTTTCATCCATATGTCATCTGACACTGTTTCAATCACAGGCTGCCTGGTAGTAGAATCCTTACTTGGTCTTCCTAGGTGTTTAGGTGTATAAACATTTCCAGTCCTAGTCATTCCTTGGGTAACATCGAATTCCTCTATTTTTGCCTTTCTTTTTCGCCTAGCCTCGGCAACATAATCTAAAGGTATTGCTTTTGAGTGGAAATGAGGTGTGGTTGATACCGTCACTATGAAAGGTGTGACCACTTCTACTTCAAACGGAGCAGGGGTGGCCGTAGGTGAAGCTACCTCTACCGCAAATAGAACTGATGCAACCGCCTCATATTCGGTAAGTGTTACTGCAATTTTAAAATCATCGCCTTCTTGAATAAGCCCGATCGTACCATTATCCGTTCGTCTCTATCAGATGTACCCCACTACCTTTATGATCAGGGAAAGGGTTGTTGCGGACATTGGGTGCAACTTCTTTCGCTTGTATGACCTTGTTGTCAATTAGCGTATGGATTTTATCCTGTTTGAAACTCATCTGTGGTGTGCCCCTTCATACCGGAATGGTACGCACATGTTTTGTTTGGATTGACCCACTGGGAGGAATTTTCTAATGCCACAGTGAGAATATGATTGACGTTACCCGCGACTTTCAGCCTTTCATATAGTTGGTCAATAGGCTCAACAATGGTAGTATACTATCTGGATGGCTTGCAATCAAATTTTGGTCATGTTCTTGGATAATTTTGACGAGTTGGGTGATTAGAAATAAGGTGATTGGGAGTTATAGGTGTGATGAACATTGGCTGGTTGGAATATCTGGGAGATGAGGGTTGATATGTAAGCGGTGATGCTTGTTATGACGGTGGTACTTGGTATGTGGGTGGAGGTGTTTGATATGTGGGTGGAGGAGTTTTGTCAGTGTATGGAAATTTTGGGCCTTGATCCACCATTACTGCCCTAACGTCTTTATTCTTTGATATGCTGCCTGATTGTAATGCCTTATTTGTGGCATGTACCTCAAAATTTGTTATCATCCCGCTTTTGATTCATTCTTTGGTTCTTTCCCCGAGTTTGATGATATCATAGGATTTTGTGATTTTTAAATAATCATCAATCTCTCAGAATACTGCAGATCTTGTGCCTTGATGAAGGACTTGTTCATTTGTCCCTCGTCCAAAGATGGCCTGTCTTTGGCCGCTTTCGACATCCAATGAGTAGCATATTCACGAAAGGTCTCGATGGGTTTCTTCTTGAGATTTTGGATGTAGAAAACATCTGGTGCATTTTCTATGTTGAACCTGAACCGATCCATGAAATCAGACGCCACACTTTCCCAACTGGATCATATCTTGGGATCCTGGCTGATGTACCAGGACAAAGCATCTCTAGTAAGACTCCTCAAAAAGAGTTTCATCCGAATCTTTTTATCCTTTCTGACCCCAACAATCTTGTCACAATAGGTCTTCAAATGAACCTTGGGATCACCTGTACCGTCAAACATCTCAATTTTGGGAAGTTTGTACCCTTCTGGTAGTTCTACATCTGGCTGTATGCATAAGTATTCATAGTTCAAACCTTCTATTCCTTTGTCGCCTTCGATACCCTGAACTCGACTTGTCAACTTCTTGAGTTCTTCAGCTATGTTTTTAATCAGCAGGTCCTTCTCGATAGATTCCGATGTATAGGAGATTGGTTGGATAGAGTACTGTACGATTTTCATATATATCGAGTTGCTTTGATAGGTGCTAGGGACTTGGGTGTAATGATGGTAATTAGTTGAGTTTTAAGGACCGAAAATGTGTTGTAGTGTGTTTTGGGGCGTGTGGTAAGGGGTGGTTGGTGGGTACTGAATTGGTTGATGGTGATGTGGTGGAGTTGGTATTGACAAGGGATTGAGATTTTGGGGTGGGGTTGCGTATTGAGGTGGTGCAAGAGGGTCTTGTGGATGTTGATTTTGTGTGTTTTTAGAGGTGCTGGGTTCTTTGTGTTTTGTTGATTGATGTCAGAGATATTCAGGGTAAGTGACAAGTTTTCCAAGTTGCAAACCTGCTCATGTTCTCCTTATAATTCCAATATCTTTTATTCCAATCTCAAGACTAGATCATTTAATGCTAGAGTACTCCGTCCATCTGAAGTTTCTACGTTCTCAACATTCTCCTTTTCGAGGGTTGTAACATGTTGTTGCAGTTGTGGTTATTAGAACGTCTTCAACTATCGCCAAGAATTTCTGTAAAGAGCTTGGAACGACCATAGTGCCTTCCACCACCCCAAGAGGATGACATACATTCCGGACAGGTTTGCTCAGTCGGAAAATGCCAAAAATGGGTAGAATACTTCGACAATATAACCGAGGAACAAGTGCAATGGATGTTTGAATGGTTCTTAACAGAGAGTTCATCATCAGATCTAGAGACGCTCCACACTTGGTGATGATTATGTTAAGAGGGATATACCCTTATGTCCCTATCCGAGTTATAAGGCAAGCCGATAGGAAATAGGTTGTACCTAGGATCGCCAAGATAAGAAATTTCAGAGCAGACTTCCAGGATGACGATGTCCCTTACAAGTTCCAAGCTCAACACATGCGGAATTGCAAGATCATTATAGAAAAGAACACCAATGAGCCAGACATGTATCATGTGGGGTCTGAACCTCCATACCCAACATGGTTAGAGGACAATCTGAAAGGAATAGTGAGGCTAGAAGCCAATCGAGGGAATATGATCATAGACAAAGAAGCTGAAGCTCAAGTCAGGTACAACAGGCTGCGTAAGAGGGTCCACAACTCTGAGAATAGGCATAGGGAAATACATGAGAGAAATATGAGGTTGATCGATCAATGGAAAGAAATGGTTGTCACTTCCAACAGAAAGTTGGAATATCTGGAGCGAGGATTAGTAGAGCTGGAGGGTAAAGTCATAAAGAGGATTTATGATTGCCAGAATGCTGAAGGAAGTGAAGGATGACATCTGACCAGAGCCTACCTACTACTGGGTCTGCGCAAGTTGGGAAACCTATATGATGGAGTCAAGAAGATCGAACATGGGGAGGTCTTTCTGGGACTAAGTAGGTTGAATTTATTTGCTTTCTTAAATGTAATAAGTCCAAGTGCCAATAATGACTTACTTTTCTATTATCTTAGTGTCATTTGGGATTCGTCTATTTTCAGACTATGAAATGAAACATTTACTAGAATCTAAAGTTCTCCAAATCTATTTGTCACTAGGCCAACCTCGGGCACAACGAGTCTCCCAAATTAGGATACAAATTTACATTCCCGCAATATGTGTTTAAATACTGCAAACATTTCAAAATCCTTACTCACTTGTCTACCTTTTTGTTTTCCTTATTCTTTATTCCCATCCCCTAAGGATGGTTCTCTCATACTGGCATCATCAACAGATCATACCAAATCTAGAGGCCCGCCACCTCCTCCTCCTCCAAGCAATACAAAAGGCAAAGGAAAGAAAAAATAGATGACTTAAGGTGTATTTTGACCCCCCTTTGACAATGCTCCAGAGCTCTATAGATGTCGGCTATGATCATGGGGACGATAGTGGATGTTTTTCCATTGATCCCTTCCATCAAATTTTTGATGTCCATGGCCAACCTAGCGTGGATTCTTTCCCTTTTCATTGGGAATACTATCAAGACCAAGAAGCATATAGTGAACACGAACACTGTATGATAGATATGTCCTAGAGAAGTGATAGAGAGCTCGTCGTGGAAGGTACAGTAGGACTTGCTATGACCATATATCTCGTACAGGTATTCAAAGGGTATGTAGGACTTCTCCAGGCATCCCAAGTCAGCATTTTTCTTCAGTCCCATCATCTTTAGGAACCCTTTACCAGTACGGTTCTCCAGTACCAACAACCCAGGGCTATCCCAAGTCAATCCTGCAACTTCTCTAATTTTTTCTAGGAGTGGAGTCATTTCTATGTCACCGAAATGGAACACAACCCTTTCACTGTCCCAGAACAAAGTAGTAGCCTTGATTAACCTAATTTTTGGCTAAAAGTCTAGTAGGGAAGGCAAATTGCCCAAATGCTTCCTTATCTTTTTCTTGTCACTTTTGGAAAGGTACTCCTACCAATTTAGTAGCAGTGATGGAATGTTGCTAACCACACCAAATCTGGGAACCTCGTGCCTCATTTTCTGCAAAACAAAAAAATGGTTAGGCCTTTCTCCCGCCAGACTTGACTATTTGTACACTCATGATTAGCATATCAACATCCGAATTAATGCACATAACATGGTTGTGTCCGTTGGTATCATAGAAACCTCAGTGGACTACTTGATATACTATAGGCATTCTTTCAAGAAATATTAATTAAGGCATCGTCTGAAAACTTATTAAAGAAGCGGTAGATTAAATAATTAAACCGATTCAAAATAAAGAAGCATGAACTAAACTGTTTTTCTAACTAAACTGGTTTTAAGTTGTATTGGCATGATTTCTAATTAAGCATAAAGTGAAACAAAGCACATTTGTTTAACCAAAGTGAAACCCCTATAGACATGATTTCTATTAGAGCTGATTTTAACCCTACATGCATGATCTCTATTATTAGAGCCAGTTTAGATCCTATAGGCATGGCTTCTAATTGTGTGGAAGTAAAGCAAACATAACTTATCTAAACAAAGCAGATTCTACAGGCATGTTATCTAACAAACACAACTGAATCAACGTGGATCCTATAGGCATGATATCTACCCAATTTTACCCATAATATAGGGAGTCTGAATTAGGCCCAGAGTGATTCAAGCCTCCAGTAATCTCAAATGCCCAAAGTTCATAGCCAATTCCATGTTTAAGTGTGTCAGAGTTCCCTAAGAACCTCAAGGATCCCAGACAGTGCTCACACCTAGAACTTTCTCAAATAATAACTGATTTAGGTGCAGTATGAAAATGTCAACCCTGACATGCCAGAGTTTAGAGAGATCTCAAGGGTCTTAAGGCAGTACAAATATCATAGGGGCACGACCTAATATTCTAAGAGTAAGTGGATGTGTATAATAGTTTGAAGTAATTTAATATACAGTATAAATGATGGTCTTAAGAATGAAAAGAATTTATGTTTAGTGATAAAATAGTTTGAGAAAACTGTAAAGAAATAATTTGCAATCAGATCACAAGTCATAGAACAAAACAAGCTTTAGGAACAACTTTCACACATGGCAAGAGGGGCTGGGAACATAGAGAGTCCACCTTAATGGAGCATACAAATAATATAATACATAGAGTTTTGAGGGGGTTATATAGAACTAGTAGGTTAGAATGCAAGTCAAGCAGCAACGATCACCGCAGAAACATGTTGAAAACATCTAAACCACACAACTAGAATCACTTTAAGGAGATTGAATAACTTAATAGGAATGAAACAGAACATGCAATTACTTAAATGAGCATGTTGAGCAAGTATTAATAAGTGAAGGCATGCTAATTACATAGAAGCAGAGTTTAGAAAAACAATAGTTTGTCAAACATGCTTAGTTACATATGTAGACATGTCAAACAAGACAACAAACAAGCAAGCATAGTGGAAACATGCTGATCATAAATTTGAGTAGGCATTATTTGTCGTGCTGGGTAAATAGTAAACAAAAACAAGAATGGACTCAGGCCACATGAACTAAAGAAGTAAGTAAACACATAGGTTTTGGTTCTTAAAATTAATCAGAAGCATACCTAGTTAAAGAATAAAAAACATAAGATGTGAGGGAGGTATTGTGCAACTTCCAGCCTTGGCTTGCAGCCAACTAGAACAACAGAGATCAAAAGTAGCAAAGAGAGCAGAGAGAGACCTTTTAGAGTGTAAAAGTGGTAGTTTTTCAACTATTATCCGTGTTAGAAATGAGAATAAAAGGGAGTTTATATAGTAATCAAGAGTTAAACTGTCACGACCCCAAATCCGGTCGTGATGGCGCCCAGCACATTGCTAAGCCAGCCTGACCAATCAATATCATCCACGGAGCTAGAAGCTCACTTTAGCCCATTTAGGCATATTAATTCACGAAATAACAGCGAAATATATAACGAAAACGGGGAACCAAGTCCCATAATACATCAACTCCCATAGACCAAGGGTCAAGAGTCATGAGCCTCTAAAGAACATAAGTGTATAAAGGTTTACAAAATACCAAGTGCGGAAAGAAATGTCAATACAAAATCCAAAGACAAGTAGGAAGGAATATCGGGTCCTGCGGACTCTGCAGCTACCTCGAATATCCACAAACGTCGCCTCGCACAGCCACTGGATCACTGCTGAGAGGTACCTGGATCTGCACACAAGGTGCAGGGAGTAAAATGAGTACTGCCAGACTCAGTGGTAATAAACAAGGGTAAGACAGCGCAGATAAGAAATCCGCAATAAAGCACTATGTAAAGCTATAATCGGCTACCCTGTCATAGAATCAATCTTCACTGTACCTGTTCCAACAATTACCAATAAATAGCATAACAGCTAGCAGATGTAGCTAAATGCAATGCAATGCATGATATGACCGCTACGGCGTGTAGCCCGACTCTAATTTTGGGTACCCGTGCTCACTGTGGGGGTTCAGACTCCGGAGGGGCTCCTACAGCCCAAGCACATCTCATAGAGATATCCCTGCGGCGCGCAGTCCGATCCAACATATACCTCGCTGCGGCGTGCAGCCCGATCCACTACTAGTCAGCTAATATGCGGATACGGCCTCGCAGTGCTCAAAAGTAGTTTTTGAAAACTCTTTTATCATTTTTCGATTGAAAACAGTATGTCAAAGTTCCAGAGATTGGAATTAGCATAATAACAAAAATAGTCGCGGACTAGTAGTAAACTAGCATGTCTATATGATAAGACAATGATAACGATCCTCGCGGGATCCAATAAGTGGCTCACGGCCCACATGTATACTCAACCGCCCGAAGGGGGTTCCTCGGCTCAAGAGTGGCCATTATCACAATATATATATACATATATGCAACCATCCGAGAAGGAGGTTCGATGGCTCTAGAATAGCCAATAATACAGTATCAACAGGTTGGACTAATATGTAGTCTCCAGTTCATGATCGACCCCGCACTCTCAAGAGTGTGCGTGTCTCGCCGCTATACAGCGTCACAAAGTGGTATACCGGGTTTTCGAACCCGCTGGTCATCACCCACATCTATTACTCACCTCAATACAGCACGACGACTATTCCGCAATGCCCTTGCCACGAGAATCAAGCTCCGTACGCGTAGAATCTGATCAAATACAGTAGAAACACAACAAATTAGGCCAATGGGACGACACCCAATCAATACAACTCAATTTACATCAAAATTCCCAAAGTTGTCAAAACCCGAGCCCCGGGCCCACATTCCGAAAATTTACAAAATTCACATTTCCGGAACCCTCGTCTCGCCACGAGTCCATACATATAAAATTTACCAAAATCGGACTCCGTTTGCCCACTCAAATCGGTGTTTTTCTTCAATTTAGGCTTAGGGCTCAAACCCACATTTAATCTCCCATTTACAGGGAATTAACCAAGGATTTCATGTTAAAATGATGTAATTAAGCCACAAAACTTACCTCCAACGAATACCCGATGATTTCCCAGCGTTTTCCCGTGATTTCTTCTCTCTAGAGCTCAAAAATTGTGTTTTGGGTTGTAAACCCGTAACTCTCTGTTTCTGGATTTTTATTCACTGCCAGACACCATTGTTCATCGCGTTCGCGTGATCCTCTACGCGTTCGCGATGAACAAACCAACCTTACTCTTCGCGAACGCGACACTGGTCACGCGTTCGCGATGCTCAAATCCTGAAACCTTCGCGGACGCGACTCATCACACGCGTTCGCGATGATCAACCTCACAGCAACCCGGATTTCTTCTACGCGTTCGCGATAGGCCTCTCGCGAACGCGAAGCACAACGCCATGACTCTACGCGATCGCGACCAAAGCAACGCGTTCGCGATGCTTAACATCCCAGAGCTACGCGAACGCGACTCCTTCCCCCCGCGAACGCGGTGAACAAAAGGCTTGGCCTTCGCGAACGCGGCAATGGTCACGCGAACGCGAAGGCTTGAGGGCCTGGGCAGAACCTGCAGTTTTCTGCAGATTTTTGGCTAAGTCCAAATGCCCGGTTGATGGTCCGAAATCATCCCGAGGCCCCCGGGACCCCAACGAAAACCACCAACATACCCTAAAACATGATACGAACTTGTTCCAATCATAAAAACACCATACTAAACATCAAAATCACCAATTAATCACGGATTCAAGCCTAAGTTTCTTCAAAACTTTCAAAACTAACATTCAATCCAAAACCCGATCAAACGATGTCCGAATGACCTGAAAATTTGCGGACACATCCAAAATCACATAACGAAGCTACAGAAATTGTCGGAATTCCATTCCGACCCCGGATCAAAATATCACCTACCATCCGGTTTTCGCCAAAATTCAACATTCGCCAATTCAAGCTTAAAACTACACCGGACCTCCGAATTCAATTCCGATTGTTCTCCTAAGTCATAATTGATCCCCGGAACTAGTCGAATCACAGAATTCGGTTCCGAGCACTCTAACTCAATAGTCAACTCTTGGTTGACTTTTCATATTCAAGCTTTCTTCAAACATGCTATTTATTTCATTTTCAATCCAAATCACTCCTAACTCACCCGATATACTCTAATACCTGTTTTAAAAGCATAATATATGTAAATGCAAGGTAACGGGGTGGAAATTCCCGTAACGACGGGCCGGGTCGTTACATAAACAAAATAAGGTAAGGGATCAATTAAGTAGCAATTAGGAAAAACTCATGGAATCAATCACATGTAAAATGAGCAAGTCTTCCCTTTAATATAGGGATAATCAATCAACAATAAAAGCATGATAGAAGTTTTAAGGAAGAAAATCAAGTAAGGTAGTTAGGGATGAATGAACAGGGGTCCAATTAAGAAAATAGTTAGCAAGAGTCAGCAAATAACAAATAAGGCAAGAGAAAACTAATTAAGGTAAAAAGTTGAATCAAACCGAATAGAGTAGCAAGAATCAAGGACTTTGTTACGAAAAATGTCTCAATTCATACCGAAAATAAGAACTTCAAAATAATCAAAGGTTTAACTAAGGAGAAAATTCTGCAAAGAGTCAGCAAATATCGCAGACAACTTAAATAAAGCAAGAAAAGGATAGGCAGAATGAACATAGAATATAGAATTAGTAGAAAAGTTCAACTAAGAACTTAGTAGAGGAGTATTAGGATAAGAAAATCACCAGACATCTAAATGGCTAAAGAGAAATCACAAGAACCAAGGCAGTACACAAGTAACTTAGAAATCAAATAAAAGAGTTGAAAAAATTAGGGCTTTTAGTATAAACGAGTTAAAGTTAGAGCAAACTTAACAAAATTGGTTAAAACATATAGGAACAGAAGATTAAAACCCAAATCATTAATTTTTTTTGGAAACCCTAGTTTGGAGAAAAATAAAAAATCATTCGAAAATAAGATAGTTATTGTAAAACATCAAAATGTTATTGTAAAATAATATGAAATAGGTCTAAACCATCTCAGATCTGTACAGATCTAAGAAGTTCAGAATGAAGAAATTAGAGTTTCGATAAGAACAATCATATAGATGAAGAAGCAAACTTAGAAACCCCTATATTCATTACGATATAGGAAGATCTTACTCAAAACCAAATCAGAACAGCCTGAAACAGCCAAGAAAGGGCCATAGATGCAAATGGACTGACCTCGGTACCTCGAGGACCTTAGATATAGAAGTACCAGCGTGAGGGAGGCTATTAAAGGCCTAGTGGTGGTGGGGAAATACCTTGAAAGACAGTAGACGACCGACGATGCGGGTAAATTAGGATTAGGGCTTGAGAGCCTTTTGATAGGAAAGGAATTTCAGGGTGGCGATTGATGAAAAATGAGAAGATATGAGGGGTTGTTTGGAATAAAAAAGGAAGGGGTTAATTGTGGCCGTTGATCTCTATGATCAACCGTCGAGATTAAATGAGATTGGGGCCAGGTCGGGCATTAAGTTTTGGGTTGGGTAGGTTTAGGTTAAAATTGGGCTGGGTATTGGGTTAAAATTAAGACCAAAATTGAAATAAAATAGGGCCATATTTTAAATAGTCACTTTTAATAACTAAATAATTTATAAAAAATAATAAATGAGTACCAAAAATATATTTGTGTACTAAAATAATTTAACATAGTTATTTAATATTTTTAAAATATAAAAGATTATTTTATGCAAAAATAATATAATTATACATTAGTATGAGCTATTATTGCAAAGATGTGCAGTTTAGCCTAAAAATGTAAATGTAATTACAAAAAATAAACTAAAATATTTAAACACTATGTTAGAATAAACAATAAATTTAGATGGCTAAATCATCACAAAAGTAATTTGAAGGATAAGTATTGGATATTTATATAATAAGAAGTTAAGAAATAAATTAATTTGGAGCTTTTAAAACTATGGAAAAATTATAAAAAATGCTTATGCATGCATATAACTGCATATGTACTATTTTAAAAGTATGTATATGTGTTTAAAAATACGTGAGAAAAAATTGGATATCAACAGTAGCGACGAGAGATGCATCTGCCCAATGGCAGGCCACCACCACACTGCAGGACATGTAGCTTTTATATGGGCTGTCCGTTGATGGACCTCATGTTGCTCTGCCGCATGGCATGAGAGTGATGACATGTGTGCAATACCTAGACATGCTGCATCGGCTCACTGGTTTCCGGCCACATGACGAGAATGTGCTAGTTGGACCAGTCATTTCTGTTGGCGACTATTTGAGAGTATTTGGAAGCATTGCATCCTGAAATTGTTGGTGATACACCATATTATCATGTTCATTGGTATACGAGGTTGTTGCTACTCCTTATGTTTGGAGGGGTCTTGTTCCCGAACACTTCAGGGAACCTAGTCAGCTTGAGGTTTCTTCATCATCTTGAGCAGCTAGATAATTTATCCCACTACAGCTGGGGTAATACTGTTCTCACCTACTTGTAGATGCAGATGTGCCGAGAGATCATGGATGCCATACAGTGACGCGCTGATAGTTGGCTTGCCATTTATTGCTCGACCGCCCGACTTATGTAGAGCTCTTCCATCCCGTTGATCTACCTTGATATTGTGGATCATCATGCCACCAAGCAGGTACTACACTAGTTTGGCCATCCGCAGCTCGTATCGATATTGCCCACCTGGTAGACCACACATTATCAGCAAGATGATCATTTTAGGGTGGACAACGCATATTTGGCATGACTAGAGGAGCAGATCGATACTTGGGACCGACGATTTGACATGATTCTGCCCCCTCATCATTCAGTCGGCTGTTTACTAAGCATCATTATATGGGCTGGTACCGCGATGTTACCCGAATATCGGGAATCCCATTCATCGAGCCGGCAGTCGATACGTTCCATATACCGAAAGTCACGGGACACTAGTATGTTATTTGATATTTTTACTTATAACTATGACCAATCGTTCCGTAATTTATATTTTACATGCTATGCAGGCTATTGGCCTACATTTATCCCACCAATTGGGAATGCAGATGCAATAACATGCCGGGCGAGGGAGCGACCATTTTGCATGAGAATGGTCGACAAGTTACAGAGATGGCTGCCCGGACACTCCACCGAGCCTGAGAGGATGAGCGCTTAGTGCACGTCCGTGCTTATGTGGCGCCAGAGCACTACCATCGAGGTAAGGCTATCCTACAGGGTCGTGGGGACCGGCGAGGAGGTGGTCCCCAGTAAGTTGGCATTGAGGCACCTGTTTAGGATGTTGGAACTGATGTGCTAGGTGACCTCCACCACCTAGACGAGCAGCACAACAGCATGCCGTCATTTAGCCTTCAGCTGCCGCTCACTCTAACGTCTTCGCAGGTGACCCCGTCAGATCCATTGTTGATCACATGCACGAGCATTACTAGGGTGGACTGTGAGCAGTACTTTTCAGGCCCATCGATCGTTTCTGAGTATCGATCGGCCCGAGATATGGATGGTGGGTGCCGTCTGGGTTATGGCTCATCATCAACGGGTGCTTGGAATCTTTCACAATCGCAAGTATTTTTTTATTACTGTTAAATTTATTTTTATCTCATTGATTCTACATAAATAACTTTATAATTTTCTTATTAAGGCTTCATCCCCGCCCGTCACAGAGGCCACTTTGTGCGATGCTGACCAGGATGCGACATATGCTTATATTCAGAGTCCGACGAGACCTTGGTAAGACAGTTTAATTTTTTTTTTTGACTTAACACGTACATTACTAATATATATTTTCATATATTGAGCTTACTTATTGTTTTGTAGGTTGCTGATGGACTGACGACCCCTTCTTCGATTCTGCCAGCACTATTGATGTTCATGCTACATAGTATCCTACGATAAAGAGGAGACGTGATGGAGATGATCCCGATAACATATCTGGGAGGGATTGGATATGTCCCAGGCCAACGGCTATATTGAAGCACACAAGATGTATACACATTGATTTTTTTTTTTGTATTTTATGTAAATAATAACAATAATTTTCTTATGTTTACATTATATGCGCATTATATTTTTATTTTTCCGTTCCTCTTTATTTTAATACTACAACACAAACACAAATACAAATATAACAACTTAACATAATTTAAATTAGGGAAAATGGTCAAAAATATCCTTCTACTATACAATAAGGATCATATGTGTCCCCCGTTATACTATCGGTCCATTATTCCGACTTTGAGATGAATCTTCCCAAGGCTACGATCCTTCCTGTCAGTCTTTGAACTTCTTTTTATTTGAAAGTACATCAAGAATTTCTTCAATAGCCTTGATTTGAGTTGGGTTCACTTCAATACCATGGTTAGAAACAAGAAAACCCAAGAATTTTCATGATGCTATACCAAATGCACATTTTTCCGGATTCAATTTCATATTATAATTATGCAAAATTTCAAATGTTCCAGATAAATATGATATATGATCTTTTGAATGCAGATTTTTAACCAAACATGTCATCTATATATACCTCTATGGTTTTACCTAAATGTTCTTAAAATATTCTAGTAACTAACCTTTGATACGTTGCACCTGTATTTTTAAGACCAAAGGGCATTACCTTATAACAGTAAGTCCTCTTGTCTGTTATAAAAGAAATTTTTTCCTTGTCTCCTGGGTCCATTTTGATTTGATTATAACCTGGATACACATCTAAAAAACTTAATAGTTCATTCCCTGTGGTTGCATCAATTAATTGGTCTATGTGTGGCAAAGGAAAAGAATCTTTCGGACATGCTTTATTGAGGTATGTGTAATCCACACAAACATGCCACTTACCATTTTTCTTAGGAACCACAACAGTGTTAGCCAACCAGTTGGGATATTTTACCTCACAATTAACCCTATTTTGAGAAACTTCTGAACCTCTTCTTGAGTTACCTGATTCTTGAAAGCTCTTTCTTTCCGCTTCTTTTGCTTGATCGGAAGATATGTTGGATCTTCATTCAATTTATGAGTCATAACCTCCGACGGTATCCCTGTCATTTCGTAATGAGACCAAGCAAAATAATCTACGCTAGCTTTTAACAATTTAAACTCACATTTTACCTCTGGTATGAGATTGGCTCCTATATACACCTTACTTTCGGGTTGGTATACAAATAATACCACACCTTCGAGTTCTTCTATCTTCCATTGCTTCTTGAATAGTGTGAGACCTTGAATCCACATCTATTTTTCCTTGTTCAGTTAAGGTTGAAGCTGCTTCCTCCTCAACTAAATCATGTAATTGCTATTTGTCTTCGCCTTGAATAGTTGAATCTGCAATGAAGTTTATACTTCTGGATGTTTGTTGATCACCTCTGATCTGGCTTCCCACGGTGAGGGAAATTTAATAACTTGATGCAACGTTGACGGTAAAACATCCAGATCATGTATCCATGGCCTCCCAAGAATTATGTTATAAGATATATCCATATCTACCACCTGGAACTTAGTATCTTTGACAACACTTTCTGCAAAGGTGGTAAGGATCGCTTCACCCTTGGTTATGACATTAGAATTATCAAACCCTGACAAAGTATGTGCTTTTGGGACCAACTTGTCCTTAGCTTGATTTCGCACAACACTCGTATCAAAATAATATTTATTGAACTACTTGGATGAATCAGAACACGTTTCACATTAGTATCATGTACGAGTAATGATATTACCAGCGCATCATTATATGGAGTCATGATGCCTTCTGTATCTACGTCACTGAACGTTATATTTTCCTCCTCCAGCACGTGTCGTAACCGCTTTCCATGAGTGATCGTCATTTTGGATATTTTATTGGCTGTAGTATATGAGACACCATTAATATCTTCTCCTCCACTTATAACGTTGACTGTCCGTTTAGGAGAGGGTAGCTTTGGGGGATCCTATCTATTTTTCATATATGCTTGTTTACCTTTCCCACTGAATAACTCAGTGAGGTATCCTTGCTTTAACAAATGATCCACCTCACTTTGTAGAAATCTGCAATATGCGGTTTTATGTCTGTGATCGTTATGGAATTCACACCAGTGATCGGGGTTTTGTCTGCTTGGGTTTGATCTGATATCCTTCAGCCACCGTACCTTATCTCCCATGCCTCTTAAAACAACCATGAGCTCGAAAGTAGTTACATTAAAATTTTAACCACCAAACCTTGCCTTTCAAACTCCCATCATCATCCTGCTGTCCACGTGTAACTCGATCATTGTTAAACCTTGATGAGGAACCCGATTCCCTATGTCTGGGTTTATGATCATACCTTTCTTGTTTTGACCTTGTGTCTTTACCCGCGGGTCCCATATAAGGATTGTACCTATTTTTACCGGATCTCCTTTCAGTGTCTACACGCCTTGAACTTTTTTTCTCATATGTTTTAGGTCGCAAGATGATATCTTCCTCGATCCTCATCTTTGTGCTATACCTGTTGTAGACATCGTTCCACGTTGTTGCTGGAAATTCTCGAAGGATTTCTTTGAGTCTCCTCATGGCTTCTGAACGTTTCTCATTCAGATTACTAGCAAAAGCTATGGCTGCCCAGTTGTCAGGTACTCGAGGTAGCAACATTCTTTCACGTTGAAATCTATCTACAAATTCTCTCAGTAACTTGAAATTTTCTTGCTTGATTTTGAATATGTCTTCCATCATTTTTTCAACTTTTTGAGCTCCTGAATGTGCTTTAATAAACAAATCTGCAAGCTCAGCAAAAGAATTTATAGAATTTTCACGTAAAAGAGAACTCTGGGTTAAAGCTCCTTTAGTGAGCGTTTCACCAAATGTTTTGACCAGGACTGATTCAATTTCTTGCTTAGTCAAGTCATTCCCCTTGTCTCCTATGGTGAATGTAGTGACATGGTCTCGTGGGTCTGATGTTCCATCGTACTTTGGAATATCAGGCATTTCAAATTTCTTCGAAATTGGGAGGGGGCGGCACTCGGCTTCCATGGTTGTTGAGAATAGTTGTCTATGTCTACCCCTTTGATCACAGACAATACCCAAGATATTTGTTCTACGCGTTCATTTTGCTCTTTAAACTGTTTCTGCAAGGTTAGTACGTGATTTTGTAAATCAAAATTAACTTGATTACCTGGTCTCCTTCTTGCATGTTACTAGGAGTTCCACCACTGCATGAATCCAGAACATGGGTTCTCTAAAGTATTACTCCCTCCGTTTCAATTTATGTGAACCTATTTCCTTTTTAGTCCGTGCCAAAAAGAATGACCTCTTTCCTTATTTGGAAATAATTTACCTTTATGCAATGATTTATAGCCACACAAAATAAAGGTGCCTCATTTTACACCACAAGATCAAAAGTCTTCTCTCTTTTCTTAAACTCCGTTCCCAGTCAAATGGGTTCACATAAATTGAAACGGAGGGAGTATTATTTGGGGTTGGTGTGGGAGGAGCAACAGGTAACTGGTTAACGAATGTTGAAGAGCTTTATTGACTTGAGAAGCAATTATTTTTTGCAATGCCTCATTCATATCTTCGACATTGTTGAGTTGATCATGTTCATTTGCATGAGATCCATCAGGCATGCCTTCACGAGATCGTCGTGGAGAGCCTTGTGGAGAACCTTATGGAGAATCTCGTGGAGAATCTCTTTGAAGTTGGATTGTTTGAATTTCTGGAAGTCCTGGGGTGTTGTCGTTGTTGTTTGACATGACTGATGTGAACAAGAAAATCAAATAGAAGTAACATTGATTATCAGATTTCCGGTAACAGAACTAATTTGTTCAACCAAAAAATAAATTTTTAGTCAAATCTGGAGAATAGAAGAATCGGCTTACTAATAATCGAAAAATAAATAGAGAAAAGATTTTCCAACTACTCAGATATGAAAGCTTGTAAATCAGAATATATTTTAATAATGCCTTGTATCTCTACTGATTACATAGTTCTCCTTTTATTAGTCTCTTTGGAGAATCTTTGAGAATGTACGTTACACCTAAGTCATAATGAGGCTATTATGGATATTTAATGATATTAAATGCTACGTTACATAATCATTACATTGAATACAAATATTCTTTAACGACTCCGGTATTTATTTCTCTTGAAATGTTGTATCTTTATCTTCTTATTTGGCCATGTTCGTTATCCTTCTCGTATCTCATACGTAATTACGCTCAATAGGGATGGGGCTTCCGAGCCTCTTATCTCGTACCTCCTTTTTGACCCATTATCTCTTTTTCATCCTTTTGTCTCGCACCTATTTTTTTCCGCACCAGTCAATGATTCTTTGACCAATTATAACCTTTTGATAGTTGCACGTGTCATGCCTTATCATTATTCATTTATGTATATATTTTTTCCAAATACATATATCCTTCATCCATTAAGTCCCTTCTTCATGACCAACACCGTCCGACGTGGCCTGACATTTCAGTGATATAAATGCAATGTGGCACACCACATCACTGACCCAATCCTATTTTAATCACCTCAACCCTTTCTTCCACCACTACCTCCTCTTCACCCAACCACCACCGTCCGCATCATCTCTGCCTGAGGTCTATTGCCAATGGATGTCTAATGCTTCCTTCTCTTTCCATGATAATATTAGTTCTTCTTTTTAATTCTTATAAACTAATAGTTCTTGATTTTTATTTGTAATTCTACCATGGTTAGAGAAAATTTGGTAGTTTGATACTGAGGTCCTCAGAGCGAAAATCTGCTTTTGCTCATTTTGACAGTGGGTTTATACAAATAAGGGTCCAAGTTTTAACCTTTTTTGATTGTAGAACTAGAAAAGCTATGATCTAGCAGTCAAGCAAAGGAAATGATTACTGTGTGGTTCAGTTAATTGGAATGTTCTCTTTTTGTATTTGTAAAAATTGAAGCGCAGAAACTTGGTGTACTCAAGATTTAATACATTAGTAACCTTGTTCTTCCTTAATTTTTCTTCGGTTCAGAACCTGCGTAAACGGTTAAGTTGGGAGATGGCCGCAGAGAAATCAATAAACAAAAGTTTTATCTTTCACCAATTGACAAAGAAGAAATTAGAAACAACGATTATAACGTCGGGGCTACTTTTTTTTGAATGCTTGGAGTAAAAGCATTATGTATGGGTCAGAATTTAACCCCACAATAATTAATAAAAATAATTGTATCTTGAACTAATTCACTATTGATAAGAAACGTGGCCACTAGTATATAATACGAATTTATCTATTCAAGCAAGGTGGACAAAGGTACGGCCTACACTCTTCCCCATGGAGACAAAATCCCAATGTGGTCACGGCCACTCACTTCCCACTCATGAGGCTCACAACCATAATTACTAAGGGATGAACCCCAGAAAAGGGGGGGCTTCTTCTCCGTCACTATTCTCAAGAAAGAGAGAAAATGAACAAGAAATATCCGTCTTATGGAGAGAGGCAACATCATTGTAAGGCTCTGAACCTCTTCATAGAGAGGCAGACCAAACCAATATAATCAATAAAAGCTGTCAATATTTCTCACCCTAATCTGGGGCGTTTATTATTATTTCTTTTACATGATTCTTGGGTTATTACGACTTGCTATGATTGACCCGTAATTTATATATGTTGTTTCATATTCATAAAGTGTATGATAACTTTTGAGTTAAACAATTTGGCGTCGTCTGTGGCAATTTCCTAGCAAGATCGCGTAGTTCTTCCCGGAACCAAAAGAAAAGAAACGCCGGAAAAAAAAACCCAGCTCGAGCAAGTCCTCTCTCTATCCGATTTCCGATAGCGCAAAGATGCCCCCTAAGGGAGGATCCCTATGAGGCATCTCCCGCACCCCCGATACGGGCTCCGGTCGAAAATCGGCACAGAGATATCTCGAGCCGAGAGCCACCTCAAAACAACCCACATGCCCCAATTGGGAAGACAACGCATAAACTGATCAAGTTCTCAAACCAAAACCGAGCTTCACCAGTCAATACCCACAATGTGTAGACTCAGGCTATGCGCCTTCGCCTCCAAAAATTGATAAAGTTCAACAACAGTTGAACTGGAACTCAGGCCATGCGCCTTCACCTATAAATTTAATTATAGTTGAACCAAGACTCAGGCCATGCGCCCTTGCCAATAAATTCAACTACGGTTGAACCAAGACTCAGACTATGCACATTCGTCTCCAAAAATTGATAGAGTTCAACAGTTGAACTGGGACTCAGGACATGCGCCTTCGCCAATAAATTCAACTACGGTTGAACCGAGACTCAGGCTATGCGCCTTCGCCTCCAAAAATTGATAGAGTTCAACAACAGTTGAACTGAACTCAGGCCATGCGTCTTCGCCAATAAATTCAACTACGGTTGAACCAAGACTTAGGTTATGCGCCTTCGCCCCCAAAAATTGATAGAGTTCAACAACAATTGAACTGGGACTCAGGCCATGCGCCTACACCAATAAATTCAACTACGGTTGAACCAAGACTTAGGCTATGCGCCTTCGCCTCCAAAATTGATAGAGTTCAACAAATTCAACTATGGTTGAACCAAGACACAGACTATGCGCCTTCGCTTACAAAAATTGATAGAGTTCAACAACAGTTGAACTGGGACTCAGGCCATGCGCCTTCGTCAATAAATTTAACTACGGTTGAACCAAAGACTCAGGCTATGCGCCTTCGCCTCCAAAAATTGATAGAGTTCAATAACAGTTGAACTGGGACTCAGGCCATGCGCCTTCGCCAATAAATTCAACTACGGTTGAACCAAGACTCAGGCTATGTGCCTTCGCCTCCTAAAATTGATAGAGTTCAACAACAGTTGAACTGGGACTCAGGCATACGCCTTCGCCAATAAATTCAACTACGGATGAACCAAGACTCAGGCTATGCACCTTCGCCTCCAAAAATTGATAAAGTTCAACAACTGTTGAACTAGGACTCAAGCAATGCGCCTTCGCCAATAAATTCAACTACATTTGAACCAAGACTCAGGCTATGCGCCTTCGCCTACAAAAATTAATAAAGTTCAACAACAGTTGAACTGGGACTCAGGCCATGTGCCTTCGCCAAAAAATTCAATTACGGTTGAACCAAGACTGGCTATGCGCCTTCGCCAATAAATTCAACTACGGTTGAACCAAGACTCAGGTTATGCACCTTCGCTAATAAATTCAACTACGGTTGAACCAAGATTCAGGCTATGCACCTTAGCCTCCAAAAATTGATAGAGTTCAACAACAGTTGAACTGGGACTTAGGCTATGTGCCTTCGCCTCCAAAAATTAAGTTCAATAACAGTTGAACTGGGACTTAGGTTATGCGTCTTCGCCTCCAAAAATTGATAAAATTCAACAAAAGTTGAACTGGGACTCAGGCTATACACCTTCACTAATAAATTCAACTGTGGTTGAATCAAGGCCTAGGTTATGCACCTTCGCATCAAATCCAGTGAGCTCGGCCTCGCTCGAACCATAAAGCCAGGTGCTCTCACCCTCAAGTTTCACAAGTCCAACCATAGTTGAACCAGAACTCGGCAAAACTCAACCTATAATGAATTAAAGCACGGATTCGTCACCCACGCCGTACAAGTAAGTACGTCTAACTCAGACTAAGGATAGAGGCACGCAAAGTTCGGCCCTGAACGGATTATTAGGCCGTGCTCTGTGATATCACGGCCAGTAGTCCAGCCGCGCCCGAAGATGGACTAAGGCTAATCGGCACTACTACCAAGAAACGGTCCCAAGTCGGTCATCCCGAGTCGAAGAGGGAAAGCAGTCGCCAATAGTCAAAAAATATAATAAACATGCCAACTGAGGTCAAACTTAAAGGCAAGTCTCCCTTTCAACTACATGCAAAGAAAAACCATCAGGAAATAAGGGGGAGGTACAAAACAAACACAAAGCAAATAACGGAAGGAAGATTTCATTTATTTAAATGATTACGGAACGCCCCCCGTACAGCCGACCAAAGCCGATTAATAAAAAAAGAGAAAGAAACAAAAAAACACTTCTTCTTCACTCGGTGCCATCCGCGTCCCCATCTGCGCCATCATCAGCCCCTGGCATCGCCGCATCGAAACCACAATCTATACGGGCCTCCCGAACCTTTTGGCGTGCCCCCTCGAAAGTAACTTCGATCACGATGCCAGTTTCCCACAAATCTTTATATACGACCCGTTGGGCCTCAGTATAAACCCAAAACACCCGAGCTTGACCAGAGGAAGCGGCATGTTCCTGAAGAAGCTCATTCTCCTCTTCCAGGGTCGTAACCCACTCCATCAGAGCCTGAGCATCTCGCCCAAGGGTACCTATCCACCCCTCGAGGCTCGCCTCCCTGAAGGCGGTAGCAGCCCTTACCAGCGACAACTAGGACTCACCGGCACGGACGAGACACTCTAATGCCTCAGCACTTGTCGAGGCATCGTCCAGCTGGTGATTCAAGGCCGCAATCTCTCCCTCCAGTGCACCCACCTTCTCGCTCCACATCGATGCAGCCTCCGCTACCTTGGACAAGCACCGACGCTCGCATTCAACAGTGGCCCTCCTCCCGGCCTCGAGCTCCTCGTCCTTCTGTCGGAGTATCTCCTCAAGGGCGCTCACCCGACCTAGTGTTTGTCGTGCCTAGAGCTCCCACCTCGCCAATTCCTTAACCAGGGCTCGGCTACGGGGATTGTTCTCAAACGCACACGCATCTCTCGGTATCTATCCCGATACCGGTGGTACTTCTCTAATAATCGCCAAAACACCGCCAAAAGAACGTTAGCTCGGCAGATGCTCTCCACCTCCAGCAACTAGGACTGCAAAACAAAGGCAATGGTTAAAGTATAAAATAAAACAAAGCGAAGGATAGACAAACCAATATACGATTACGTACCCTCAAGCCCATCACGACCACCTCATTCATCAACCCGATGTCCGTGACGTCCTTCAGCGACTCGTTCTCTATTTCCGAGCACAGCAGCCTGAACCGCGACACCAAACTCGAGCTTTGGAGCAGCAAATTTAAATCCGTGGGAACCTCAATAAGGCGTGACCCCCCTCCTCCGCGCGAACGACCAAATTTGTAAAGCCGTCTCGGAACATACGGACGTCCTCAGGGTCCGAATCTGATTCAGACCCAAACACTTCTCCTGCAGCCTCTCCTCCTTTTCCCGCCACAATCGCCAATGGGACGCTCGATCCACCGACTTCAACAATCACTGAAGAACTTCCCCCGGCTCAAATGTAGGGGTCACCAACCGAGCCGCCGAAGCGGTAGTATCTTCGCAGCCTAAGCCAACCAGGGCGAGCTCCACCATTGGTTCACCCTCAACGACAGGCGCTGCAGTCGTACCCTCCCCCGCATCCGCCGGAGGGGAGTCCACATTAATCACTACAGGAGGAGTCGACGTGATTACTGCGGGAGGAGCCGAAGTGAACACGACCCTGCGCCTGATCAATGGCCTCTCCTCCTCCTCGCCCAAGGATGATTCATCCCTAGGATGTATGGTCCGCGACGGTCCCTCATCCCGAAATGTGGCTTGTGGTGGGAAAGGAGCCACCGAAGACTCGACTGACGTCGCCCTCGGTATGTGGCGCGGCGCCGGTGCTGCAAGAAGCTGAGCGATCGTACCGGCTGCCGGAAAGGCAACTGAGGAGCCCTGTCGCAACTCGCCCTCCCTATCACAAAAAAACAATGTTGGTAAATAAAACCAAATGAAGGTAGGAATCAACTTCTCACATGTAGCAGGCATACGGCCGTGCCTCTCCCAGAAAGATGCCCACGTCCAAATTGCTTCAGTATGAGGGAGCACGGCTTCAAGCCACCCGCGTATCCCTGCTAACGAGGTCGGTAGCAGCCTCTAGGCTACAAAAGTGAAAACGAGTTAACATTCACAAATGCGAGACATATAAAAAGAAAAAAGGAAAAATGAAGGAAAATGATTACAACAGTAAATTAACTCACATGCATGGTTCCAAGCCTCTGGGAACCCTGAAGGGGACGCTACTAAATGCTCGATCCTGATATAAAAGAAGTGATCGAAAGGGAGGGGGTTGACCTCATCATCCAGCGCTGCAGTCATCCCTCTCGACCCACGACGTCACGCCTGAAGCATGGTGCCCCGGACCCGTTAGGGGGCATAAAGGGTGAGCACGTGCTGCAGCGTAACCACCCTATCAGCCAATTCCCCGTACTTTAGGAGCATCGCCAGTAATTCATAGAGAGAGGGGGTGAGCTGGCCCGGGCACACCCCGTAATGACGACATAAGTCTACCACCAGCATAGGAAGTGGAATCCTGAACTCAACCTGAAGGGATACGCATCAAAGATGCAGTATCCCCTGCGATCGGTGTGAACCCTCTCCTTGCTTCTGGCGAGGACAATGTCAGCGTGGGTTGAAATTACCCCAGCTCCCGTAATCGGACCATTCTAATCTCCCCCGTCAGTGGGGCTTCATCCACATGGTCCTCCCACCTGTGAGCACGTGATTTTTGCCTAACATGAATTACTCCCACAGTATTTTGTGAATTTTTGTGTTACTTTGGGTATTTGTTTGAATTCGTATGAGCGTGATTATATGTGTTTAAATTAATGAAAAATACAAAATATGTCGTGCTTACGTTTCTTATCTAGCTTTGAAATTAGGAGTAATTAATTTTATCTTGCCAAAATAATAATGTAGTCTTGCATTTTTAAACATTTAATGTCCAAATTGTGTGACTTCATTTTAAATTGCTATTTGATTGCATGGTGATTGTTATGTGAGAGTTAATTAGCACTTTTTTTAAATTAATTTGGTTCTATAGGATAATTTGAGTTGGTTAAAATTGTTTTAGTTTTAATTAATTGTTAAATAAAAGGGAGGGAAACAAAATAACAAGGAAATCGGACCAGGCTGAAATTTTAACAAAGCCCAAACGAAACGACCAGGCCCACACCACTGGATCAGCCCACCCTCACCTTGGATCGATCTGAGCCGTTCAGATCATTTGATCCAACGGTCACCAATCGCCCCTGTACCCCGACCTCCCTCGTACTCCTACTAACCTTGGTCCGGCTCGAATCTGGCCAGAGCCGGTCGAGCCCCAAAAAACGACCACATGAACCCTAGAAATCCAAACGGGTTCTCCATTCAAATTGATTAGAGATTGAGGTCTAATGGACCTTAATCTAGGTGTTCTCAACCGAGAACACCCCGATTAAGGCCCATTTTGGCTTCAATAGTTCAAGTCCGAGGTCGATCCTGGGCCACTGTTGATTTCGGAGGTATTCTTTCCTCTTTCCCTTCTCCTAGTCTCATCTAGTCCTATGTGGTATTCATTTATGTGATATTTTTCAGTTTTCCAATTTCTTTTAAACTTGCTGTTCTACTCTTCAAGACCTCTTATTTGGTCGATTCCTTCTGCTTTCTTTAATTAAAATGAATGGTATGTTTAGTCTGATTAAGGTCGTCAAGCCATTAGTTCATATCTGTTGGCCCCCTGAGTCTGCCCGGAACCCTGAATCACTGATTTGTTTGGCCCTTATTTGTTCTTGATTATATGTGTTGTAATCGATTAGGCAAACATCGTCGATTAGTTATATGGGTCTGTTGGTTAGAACACTGGATAATGATTAACACTGTCAAGGCTGATCCAAGCCACTGTTGGTTTAACAGATTTTTCTTTTTGAATTGTCTATGATGTTGGGATATAGCTGTTAGTAATTTGGATCAGAATGTTAGCATCTTAGGATTTAAAAAATACCTTACCCATGAAATGAACTAGTGGAACCTGCTGTACAACAGGGTACCACCAGTTCCTGCAGTCCTTGGATTAAAATAATAAGACCCATACCTAGACATTTTAAGTGGCTAGGACAGAACAGAATATGGGTTGGCCAGTGCTTAAAAACTAGTTGTTTAGTGGCTGAAACAGAGGGAATAAGACTGACAGAGCATGGTTTGGCAGAGAGAAGTGTGGGCAAGGGTTAATTAATTGGGCAGGCCTTCAGGAGGGGTTGGGGTTTTTAGCTATAAATACAGCATTAAGCTGAAACAGTAGGGAGATTGAAAAAGAGATAGAGATACACACACAAAAAGACACATTTCGAAAACACATAGAGAAATATTGAAAAGCATATAGTCATTCACACATAGATCCTGGCCACTGTTCATTGAAGCCTTGGTGACTGTTTGATTGCTGTTTGTGAGAAAGGCCACTGGTTTCCTGTTTGTTTGTATGTGGTGGTTGTTGGTCGTGTGTGGTTATTGTGTTGCTGCTGGTCTATAGTTGTGGCTGCCTGTGTCGATTGTTGTGGCTGCTGTGTTGATTGTTTGCTGCTGCTGGTTTGATTATTGGGTTGTTGTTGCTTGATTTGTTGTTGATCCTGCTGTTGGGATTGTTGTCTGGCCACTGGTCTGCTGAGTGTGACTGGGAGTGCCACTGCCTGTTGTTCTTGTGTTGTTGTTGTGCTGGCTGAGTCATTGTTACTGCGTATTGCTGCTGAGTGTTGCTGTGTTGGTGCATACTTCATCTGTTGATCCTCCTTTGTTTTCTTCTTGTGGCCAATATCCAGGTACACAAGCAAATTCGAATTGATGTAATTTCAAATATGGCAATACAAAGCAACACTGAATCTGAATACCTGTCTAATTGATGCAAGTCGACTGTTTCGTCACAAATCTCTGTTATTTTTTTTTTTGCCTTCCTGAATGCTTGTTTTTATTAAAAATGTAATGAGATAGTATTGAAGTGTAGAAATAGTAAATCAGGTCAGCTTAAGGAATAATACTGTGTTTTAATACTTTGAAGTTAGACGACAGGTATTAGGTGTTCATTAAAATCTAAAGATAGATCTGTAAGCATAATATGTATAATTGGATAGTTTAACCATGAACTGTGATTCGATTTAGCCTCTTTATCATTTGCTTAGTTTAGTCTTTTCTTTATCTTCTAAAATCTAATTCAGGTCCTCAAATTGAGTTGGAATTGCAGTACTAAGTTATATTGAGTTTTTTAAGATGAACCATACACTAGATAAATATTGTACAGCTTTGATAATTTTGGTTGATAATATGTTATCTCAATAATTATGGTAGGAGTGTCTGTTAGCAAATGTATAGCATAGCCTTTTCACTTTGAGTTCGACTAAAAATGAGAACAAGATCACAATTACAAATATTGTAGGCATTACGATGATGATTAACAGAATTCACCTTGTTGTCTTAATTACTTTCAGTTGTTTTTTTTATTAATGAAACGCATGCAAAAAAGTAAGATATGATATGCTTTTCAAGTACGATAGACAGTAAAAATGGACAATTAGTATTAGGCCCGATTTATTGTGGACGGACAAATATTCTTAAGAGACCTATCAAAAATTACATAAATAATTGGCCTTCTAATTAGGCAGTAAAAATAGAAATTTTGCTATTATAGTTGGACCTTAAAATAATGAGATGAGCCTCGTTAGAAAATCAAATACACGGGGCCTTCAATTAATTGTAATGAAAACCTTAGACTCGGAAGGACCGTTTAGCAAATTTCACGGTCTTTTCCGAAGCTAACAAAGACGTAGAAGCTTTAGGCACGACTTTAATATATTACTTTCCTAAAATACGGGTGCGCATTTATGTGACCCAAATCTTACTCTCGGCGAAGCTGAAATACATTAAAGTCACAGGCGTACCGGTTGCGGTGTGACTCGAAATGTGTTTTCGTGACGTCGCAAATCTTCTAAAAATAAAAGCGGGGCATTAAAAATACATAGCTAAAATATATAAAGAAATCAGATAAAAGAAAAAGCGCAGTTGAGCGACCGTGCTAAAACCACGGAACTCGGGAATGCCTAACACCTTCTCCCGGGTTAACAGAATTCCTTATCCGGATTTCTGGTACATAGACTGTAATACAGAGTCATAAATTTCCTCGGTTTGGGATATAACCGGTGACTTGGGACACCATTATTTTTCCAAGTGGCGACTCTGAATTAAATGAATTAATCCCATCTCGATTGTCCTTTAATTGGAAAAACTCCCTTGTGCCCTCGCGGGTGCGTAAAAAGGAGGTGTGACAGCTCTGGCGACTCTGCTGGGGATATCGACCTCGAACTTCGGTTCGGGGTCTAAGAACTCGAGCTCATTTAAATTGTTGTTTTGTCTATATCTGATTTTATTACATGTTTAATTAATGTGCTACATGTCTACCGCTTTGATATTAGTTGCACTGTATATACAAACTGCTATATGTTTACCGCTTTGATATTGCGTGAACTGTATATAAAACTGTGCCGAAAACCCATCTCTTCTTACCCCCGGGGATGTGCTTACTGGTTGAGACTCCCCTTTCTGTTAGTGTCAATACCAAAATAAGAAAAGAGGCAGGATAAGTTACAAAGCCGGACGATCCCGCGGGTCCCCGGTACGTAGCTCCCTCCTCAAATCCGAGTCGTCCGCTCGGGTACACGGTCTAGTACCACTGAAAAGCATCAGGATATTGAGCCTAGATTCAGGACGTTTATTTGCATCATCTCTGACTTAGGGGACTCAACATAGGGGTTGGGTCCGTCTAGGACAGGTAACCTGAAAGGAAAGACCATTTTGCCATATCATATTTGTTGTGAGCATTTATTTAGACTGGCATGCTGACCGGGTTCCTTTAAATACCGAAGAAAAAGATTAATCAACCCAGTCTAGAAAGTCAATCGGGTTTGGAAATAATAACGCATGAAATAAGAAGTGACGAGAGTGAGTCCGAGTACGGCGATGATGAAGCCGTAGAAGAAATCGGTGAAGAATTAAGTCACTTCGAGGAAAAACCCAAACCGAATTTAAATGATACTGAGGCCGTTAATCTAGGGAATGCGGATGACGTCAAAGAAACCCGGATAAGTGTCCATATTGAACCCAATCTGAGAGAAGAATTGATCAAAACACTCATGGAGTTTAAAGACATTTTCGCATGGTCATACAACGACATGCCAGGACTCAGCACTGATCTAGTGGTTCATAAATTACCCACTGATCCGGCATATCCCCCCATCAAGCAGAAACTGCGGAAATTCAAGACGGAGATGAGTGTAAAGATCAAAGAGGAAGTAACTAAGCAGTTGCAGGCGAAAGTCATTCGCGTCACTCGATACCCTGAATGGTTGGCTAATGTAGTACCGGTGCCAAAGAAAGACGGAAAGATCAGAGTATGTGTGGACTATCGCAACCTCAACAAGGCGAGTCCTAAGGATAATTTCCCGCTTCCCAATATCCATATCCCGATTGATAATTGCGCCGGACGCGAAATCGGATCCTTTGTGGACTGTTATGCGGGATATCATCAGATTTTGATGGATGAAGAGGACGCAGAAAAGACGGCTTTTATCACACCGTGAGGGACTTATTGCTACCGAGTGATGCCGTTTGGTTTGAAGAATGCAGGGGCAACATTAAGGGTGTATTCTGGGCCGGTCCCGGGCCTAAACGGGCCTCGCGGTCCCGGTCCTGGCGGTCCCGGTCCTAAACGGTCCCGGGCCTGGCGGTCCCGGTCTTCGCGGTCCCGGTCTTCGTGGGCTTGGTGGGTAAGACCGGCCCGTGACGGGCCTAAGCCCACATGGTCCCGGGCCTGGCGGTCCGGGCCTGGCGGGCTTCGTGGGCTTCGTGGGCTTTTAATAAAAAAAAAATTATTTAATAAGTATATATATGTTAACTATATATATGTTAAGTGTATGTATATATATATATATATATATATATATATATATATATATATATATATATATATATATATATATATATGTATGTATGTTAAGTATATATATGTTTAGTATTTATATATGTTAAATTTATATATGTTAAGTATATATATATAGTAAGTTTATATAAGTTAAGTATATAAGTTAAGTTTATCTACGTTAACTATATATATATATTAAGTTTATATAAGTTAAGTATATAAGTTAAGTTATTTATATATATATATATATATATATATATATATGTATTAAGTACTTATATTAAGTATATATATAAGTTAAGTTATATATATAAGTTAAGTTATATATATATATATATATATATATATATATATATATATGGTAAGTATTATATAAACTTAATATATATATATATACTTAACATATATAAACTTAACTTATATATATGTATTAAGTTTATATGTTATGTATATATATAATATATATTATGTATATATATTATATGTATATGTATGAAATAGATATATATATATTGTATTAAGAGATAAATCAAAAACTTGTGTAATAATTTTTATTACTAAAAATGACATATCTTTATTAATCTTCTCTCCCCCAATGGAATGAGCACAACAAGGTACTAATACCACCATTAAAAGAAAAAAAACTAAATAAGATGTGCCAAAGTACAATTTACAACACAATCTACATATCTCTAACAAATCTCATAAATCCTTCAAGATTGGAATAATAATATAAGCAATTGAGAGAGATTGAGAGAGATTAAGATAGATTGATGAATTGGTGAGTTAAAATGAAATAATGAGGGGATATTTATAGTTGAGAATTGGAAAAAAGTGTAATTATATAAAGTTTGGGGTTATATTAAAGTTTGGGGACCATTTGGCTAAATTTTGATAGCCAAAAACGGCTATTTTTGACCTCCAACGGCTAGTTTTTAAATCTGGCCGTTGGGCCATTTTTTAAAAAAAAAAAAAAAATTTTTTTTTTTTAATTTTATCGTTGGGACCGGTTGGGGCCCGCCAGGCCCGCGAAGACCGGCCCAGGACCGCTACCCGGTCCCGGTCTTCGCGGTCCCGGTCTCGCGGTCCTAAGCGTAAGGACCGGCCCGTCACGGGCTTTAGGACCGGTTGAAGACCGGCTCGGCAGGACCGGCCCACCAGGACCGTTGGGACCGCCAGGCCCGCGGTCCCGGTCCCGGTCCCGGTCCGGGACCGGCCCAGAATACACCCTTAGGCAACATATATGAGGGCGATGACTACGGTATTCCATGACATGATACACAAGGAAATTGAGGTGTACGTGGATGATGTGATCATAAAATCTAGGCGTCGAGAAGACCATGTTGCTGACCTCAGGAAGTTCTTTCAAAGACTCCGAAGGTACGACATCAAGCTTAATCCGGCCAAATGCGCATTCGGAGTTCCATCAGGAAAGTTGCTAGGATTCATCGTCAGCCGACGGGGCATTGAGTTGGACCCATCCAAAATCAAGTCCATTCAGGAGTTAGCCCCGCCGAAGAATAAAACAGAGGTAATGAGTCTGTTGGGAAGGTTGAATTACATCAGTAGGTTTATTGCCCAGCTTACGGCAACCTGTGAACCCATATTCCGCCTATTGAAGAAAGACGCTGCGATAGAATGGACGGCAGAATGTCAAGAAGCGTTTGACCGGATCAAAGGGTATCTGTCAAATCCACCCGTACTAGTTCCGCCTGAGCCAGGTAGACCCCTGATTCTTTATCTGACGGTCTTGGAGAATTCGTTTGGCTGCGTACTGGGGCAGCATGATCTTACCGGCAGGAAGGAACGGGCCATTTACTACCTCAGTAAGAAATTTACAGTCCACGAGGTCAAGTACACTCATCTAGAAAAGACATGTTGCGCCCTGACTTGGGTAGCCCAAAAGCTGAAGCACTATTTGTCTTCTTACACCACTTACCTCATTTCGCGCCTGGATCCGTTGAAGTATATTTTCCAGAAACCTATGCCTACAGGGAGGTTAGCAAAATGGCAAATATTACTTACGGATTTCGACATCATATACGTGACAAGGACGGCCATGAAAGCTCAAGCCCTGGCCGATCACTTAGCTGAAAATCCCGTTGATGACGAATACGAACCCTTGAGGACGTATTTTCCAGACGAAGAGGTATTGCAAATTGAGGGGTTAGAACTAACCAAGGATCCCGGGTGGAAGCTCTTCTTCGACGGAGCGGCGAACGCAAAAGGAGTCGGAGTAGGGGCTGTGCTCATATCTGAAACAGGACATCATTATCCTGTTACTGCTCAACTACGTTTTCTTTGTACCAATAATATGGCTGAGTACAAGGCATGTATTTTGGGGTTGCGATTAGCGGTAGACATGGATGTACAGGACGTCTTGGTCTTGGGGGACTCGGACCTTCTGGTACATCAGATTCAGGGAGAATGGGAAACCAGAGATTTAAAGCTTATCCTGTATCGTCAGTGTTTGCATGATCTGACCAAGCGCTTTCGATCAGTAGAATTCAGACACATCCCAAGGATGCATAATGAGGTTGCCGTCGCGTTGGCTACTTTAGCGTCAATGCTACACCACCCGGACAAGGTTCGTGTCGATCCATTACATATCCAGATCCGGAATCAGCATGCTTATTGTAATGTGATTGAAGAAGAGATGGATGGTGAGCCATGGTTTCATGATGTCAAAGAGTACCTCAGGTTAGGAGTATACCCAGAGCAAGCAACCGGAGATCAAAAGAGGGCTATTCGGCGATTGGCAAACGGATTTTTCCTTAGTGGAGGGGTGCTGTACAAAAGAACCCCGGATTTGGGATTATTGAGATGTATAGATGCAAGTCAAGCCACAACAGTTATGACAGATATACACTCGGGAGTTTGTGGACCACACATGAGCGGATACGTATTGGCAAAGAAGATTCTTCGAGCAGGATATTACTGGCTCACGATGGAGCGTGATTGTATAAGTTTCGTGCGAAGATGCCATCGGTGTCAGATACACGGAGATTTGATTCACTCTCCCCCGACTGAATTGCATACAATGTCAGCACCGTGGCCGTTTGTAGCATGGGGTATGGATGTTATTGGGCCTATTGAGCCTGCGGCTTCCAATGGTCATAGGTTCATCCTGGTAACGATCGATTATTTTACCAAGTGGGTGGAGGCCAAAACATTCAAATCGGTGACCAAAAAGGCGGTGGTGGATTTCGTACACTCCCACATCATCTGCAGGTTTGGAATTCCAAAGATAATCATCACGGATAACGGTGCCAATCTTAACAGTGGATTGATGAAAGAAGTATGTCAACAGTTCAAGATTACACATCGAAATTCTACACCGTATCGCCCAAAAGCAAATGGTGCGGTCGAGGCAGCAAACAAGAACATAAAGAAGATATTGAGGAAGATGGTAGAAGGGTCTAGGCAGTGGCATGAAAAGTTACCATTTGCGTTGTTGGGTTATCGCACTACCGTCCGGACTTCGGTAGGTGCAACTCCTTACTTGTTAGTGTACGGGACTGAAGCAGTAATACCCGCAGAAGTTGAGATCACATCCCTCCGAATTGTCGCTGAAGCTGAGATTGACGATGATGAATGGGTCAAAACCCGATTAGAGCAATTGAGCTTGATCGACGAAAAGAGATTGACAGCAGTATGTCACGGCCAATTGTATCAAAAGAGAATGGCGAGAGCATACAACAAGAAGGTACGTCCCAGGAAATTTGAAGTGGGACAGCATGTGCTGAGGAGAGTCCTACCACATCAGGCCGAAGCGAAAGGCAAGTTCGCTCCAAATTGGCAGGGACCATTTGTGGTGACTAGAGTATTATCCAACGGCGCTCTATGTCTAACCGATGTTGAGGGAAGATGCACCGATATGGCTATCAATTCTGATGCAGTCAAGAGATATTATGTGTAATTCTTTAACGCATTTGTCAACGTTTGGTTTCGTTTGTGTGTATTTGGCATTTTTTCGGAGAATGAAATGACAGAGGCAATTTTTCTACTACCCAAACACTTTAACCTTTGTTTCCCCATTTGAGCCTTAATTATTCTTTCATATACACTCTTTCGGAATCATCAAGGAAGATGTGTAACAGAATAGAAAAAAAAACAGAGAAATAATACAAGAAAAAGTGAACTACGTTCGACCTGATTCCTCAAGAAGGATACGTAGGCGCCACACGGCTCGGTCATAATAAAATAAAAATCAAAAAATCCCCCAAGCAACAAAACTGGGGCAGAAGTCATTGTTTCGTTGGAAAGATAGTGTGGATTCCGAAAGTTGTAATAAGCTAACCGTTGAGGCTAAACCCCTTTCTTCAGCCTCACGTGCAGAAACCATATTAAGAACCAGAAAGACCTCTCGATCAGTATTTGAGAAGTGCCAAGTCAGGTGAATGAAAGCCGAGAGTGACATCCCGACCCTCGATTGAATCCAGGATGCACAAGCCGAAAGGGGATAACGCTCTAGAGGGGATCTCAGGGGTGATACCCCGCCGCAGGGAAAGAAAGAGTAAATGAGAGAGTCTTAACGGTGAAAACCCTCGAGGGCACCTTAAGGCGAAGGAAGTTGAGAGAAATAAAATGAGAGAGTCTTACGGTGAAAACCTTTACGGGCACCTTAAGGCGACGGGAGATAGAGAGAAATGAGAGAATATCATTAGTGAAAACCCTTTGAAGGGCACTGTGAGGTGACAGGATGAGATGGTTACAAGATGTCCGCACGAGACAAGGTTTGGACATCCGTTTACCTCTAGCAGAACGCGGTATCAGAAAGTGATTGACATGAATAGACTGGGTAGTTTAATCTCAAAGGCGCGGCACAACATTGGATCAGGCACACATTCAGATAAGTTTTCCTATTTTTGAGTTCAGAAAAGTTTTCCTTTTCTTTTGTCATTTGCGGTCAGTATTCTTTTCTTTTCTTTCATTTTCGAAAATTGATTTTTCAAAGCTTACTACCAAGTCTCCCAAAGCAATATATTGAAAGTGAATAGGCGTGGAACGAGGCAATAAGACAGAAGTCGTTACGATAGTAAGATTGGGATGACAGGCTGATTGGAAGGTTCGCAAGAATTATGGAGTATGATGAACACATGTGGCACGTCCGAAAGATGATTTCACGCAACAGATCACCGGCTAAAAAGAGTCGGATCCAAACCAAAGATTGGAATAAAAGGAAAGATGAGAGGTCGTTCGTGGGAAGAGCATCGTCCCCAGCAAGCGTCAACGTCGCCCTCAAAGTTCGAGAGAGGCCGAGCAGCTGAAAGAGAAAAGAAAATGGCCCCAACAAGAGTGGCACGACCACTCACCGCATTTTGAAACTAATAATTTTTCTTTGATTTAAAAGCAGGAAAAGAGGGTTCGTTGGCAGAAAAGCATACCGTCCAGAAGTTTATCAAACTGGGGCAGAAAATTTTCTCCTGTTGCGAAAATTTTCTGGAAAGCAAGACTCAGAGGATAAGGGTAGAAAGCAACACAAGATTTCGGGAAATACCAGCTCCGAGCAGAATAGTTTTGAGAAAGGCCAGACGACACGATGGGGTAATCTTTGAGCTTGGCATCACCCCCAGCAGTTGTGGGGAAAATAAAACAATAGCTTCGAGATTCCCCTAGCAGTATTACATCCCATAATTTGTTCGAGGAGGCAAAAGCGTGAGTCCCAGAGGAGGTATGGGAAGAAGGAAGAGAATGAGGGGTGAAGGAAACAAAGAATACTTCCTCAGCAGCATCACCCCCAGCAGGCGAGTAAACAGTTCCAAAAATATCCCCAGCAGCCAGAAGAAAAGTAACACGACCTAGGGGAAAGCAATTCCAAGACGGGATAATTCAGAAGAGAAGGTGGTCCGAGAGGTAATGCAGGAACAAGGAAATGGTACAAAAGGCAAAGGAAGGTAATCAAGATAGGATGAAATCAGTGAGTAGTAGTTGAAGTCAGGGAGCCCGCCTGGAGAATGGAGTGGCGATTTAATTTTGAAGTAGTAGTTGAAGTCAGGGAGCCCGCCTGGAGAATGGAGTGGCGATTTAATTTTGAAGTAGTAGTTGAAGTCAGGGAGCCCGCCTGGAGAATGGAGTGGCGATTTAATTTTGAAGTAGTAGTTGAAGTCAGGGAGCCCGCCTGGAGAATGGAGTGGCGATTTAATTTCGAAGTTGTAGTTGAAGTCAGGAAGCCCGCCTGGAGAATGGAGTGGCGATTTAATTTTGAAGTAGTAGTTGAAGTCAGGGAGCCCGCCTGGAGAATGGAGTGGCGATTTAATTTTGAAGTAGTAGTTGAAGTCAGGGAGCCCGCCTGGAGAATGGAGTGGCGATTTAATTTTGAAGTAGTAGTTGAAGTCGGGGAGCCCGCCTGGAGAATGGAGTGGCGATTTAATTTTGAAGTAGTAGTTGAAGTCAGGGAGCCCGCCTGGAGAATGGAGTGGCGATTTTATTTTTGAAGTAGTAGTTGAAGTCAGGGAGCCCGCCTGGAGAATGGAGTGGCGATTTCATTTCGAAGTAGTGGTTGAAGTCAGGGAGCCCGCCTGGAAAATGGGGTGGCGATCTATTTTAATTTGGTTAAGGAAAGCGGTTGAATGTGACAGAAATCCCCGGCATGAATCCAAGTTCGTAAGCAGAGGGAGGCAACAAGGATCAGAACAGATAGACTCAGATTGCGAAGGAGAATAGTTCAAGGATCGTAAAGAAGGAAACAATGGTCGGAGTTCGGCAACCAAGATAGGCCGAAATAACAATTGGCAGAAGAAAAGAAACATCAGAAGGAACACCAAGTCAGACAGGATGGCAAGGAGCGCGACAAGATCAAGTTAAAAAGGATAGATAAGAACTTGTAGTACTGTAACTTAGTCTAGCTTCTTGTTTTTGTTGCTTAGTACAGTGTAACAGGGAGATCAGCTAAGCGGCGGCAACAGCAGTAACAGCAGTAATAGCAGTAACAGCGAGACCGCAACAGTCATGGTAGTCCCAGCTACCAGAACTTCCCGAACTACATTGACCCGATTCCTGTTTGGCCCAGGATATGTAGGAGGCCTCCGAAGCAAAGGCTCGGTCAAACTCTCTCAAAATGCTTCCCACGGAGTATTCAAACGGGCAAAAATCGCTCATACTTGCTCATTTATCTTTGCACGAAAACTCTTCGTTGTTTCCGCGCAAAGAGGGGCAGCTGTGAGCACGTGATTTTTGCCTAACATGAATTACTCCCACAGTATTTTGTGATTTTTTGTGTTACTTTGGGTATTTGTTTGAATTCGTATGAGCGTGATTATATGTGTTTAAATTAATGAAAAATACAAAATATATCGTGCTTACGTTTCTTATCTAGCTTTGAAATTAGGAGTAATTAATTTTATCTTGCCAAAATAATAATGTAGTCTTGCATTTTTAAACATTTAATGTCCAAATTGTGTGACTTCATTTTAAATTGCTATTTGATTGCATGGTGATTGTTATGTGAGAGTTAATTAGCACTTTTTTTAAATTAATTTGGTTCTATAGGTTAATTTGAGTTGGTTAAAATTGTTTTAGTTTTAATTAATTGTTAAATAAAAGGGAGGGAAACAAAATAACAAGGAAATCGGACCAGGCTGAAATTTTAACAAAGCCCAAACGAAACGACCAGGCCCACACCACTGGATCAGCCCACCCTCATCTTGGATCGATCTGAGCCGTTCAGATCATTTGATCCAACAGTCACCAATCGCCCCTGTACCCCGACCTCCCTCGTACTCCTACTAACCTTGGTCCGGCTCGAATCTGGCCAGAGCCGGTCGAGCCCCAAAAAACGACCACATGAACCCTAGAAATCCAAACGGGTTCTCCATTCAAATTAATTAGAGATTGAGGTCTAATGGACCTTAATCTAGGTGTTCTCAACCGAGAACACCCCGATTAAGGCCCATTTTGGCTTCAATAGTTCAAGTCCGAGGTCGATCCTGGGCCACTGTTGATTTCGGAGGTATTCTTTCCTCTTTCCCTTCTCCTAGTCTCATTTAGTCCTATGTGGTATTCATTTATGTGATATTTTTCAGTTTTCCAATTTCTTTTAAACTTGCTGTTCTACTCTTCAAGACCTCTTATTTGGTCGATTCCTTCTGCTTTCTTTAATTAAAATGAATGGTATGTTTAGTCTGATTAAGGTCGTCAAGCCATTAGTTCATATCTGTTGGCCCCCTGAGTCTGCCTCGGAACCCTGAATCACTGATTTGTTTGGCCCTTATTTGTTCTTGATTATATGTGTTGTAATCGATTAGGCGAACATCGTCGATTAGTTATATGGGTCTGTTGGTTAGAACACTGGATAATGATTAACACTGTCAAGGCTGATCCAAGCCACTGTTGGTTTAACAGATTTTTCTTGTTGAATTGTCTATGATGTTGGGATATAGCTGTTAGTAATTTGGATCAGAATGTTAGCATCTTAGGATTTAAAAAAATACCTTACCCATGAAATGAACTAGTGGAACCTGTTGTACAGCAGGGTACCACCAGTTCCTGCAGTCCTTGGATTAAAATAATAAGACCCATACCTAGACATTTTAAGTGGCTAGGACAGAACAGAATATGGGTTGGCCAGTGCTTAAAAACTAGTTGTTTAGTGGCTGAAACAGAGGGAATAAGACTGACAGAGCATGGTTTGGCAGAGAGAAGTGTGGGCAAGGGTTAATTAATTGGGCAGGCCTTCAGGAGGGGTTGGGGTTTTTAGCTATAAATACAGCATTAAGCTGAAACAGTAGGGAGATTGAAAAAGAGATAGAGATACACACAGCAAAGACACATTTCGAAAACACATAGAGAAATATTGAAAAGCATATAGTCATTCACACATAGATCCTGGCCACTGTTCATTGAAGTCTTGGTGACTGTTTGATTGCTGTTTGTGAGAAAGGCCACTGGTTTCCTGTTTGTTTGTATGTGGTGGTTGTTGGTCGTGTGTGGTTATTGTGTTGCTGCTGGTCTATAGTTGTGGCTGCCTGTGTCGATTGTTGTGGCTGCTGTGTTGATTGTTTGCTGCTGCTGGTTTGATTATTGGGTTGTTGTTGCTTGATTTGTTGTTGATCCTGCTGTTGGGATTGTTGTCTGGCCACTGGTCTGCTGAGTGTGACTGGGAGTGCCACTGCCTGTTGTTCTTGTGTTGTTGTTGTGCTGGCTGAGTCATTGTTACTGCGTATTGCTGCTGAGTGTTGCTGTGTTGGTGCATACTTCATCTGTTGATCCTCCTTTGTTTTCTTCTTGTGGCCAATATCCAGGTACACAAGCAAATTCGAATTGATGTAATTTCAAATATGGCAATACAAAGCAACACTGAATCTGAATACCCGTCTAATTGATGCAAGTCGACTGTTTCGTCACAAATCTCTGTTATTTTTTTTTTTGCCTTCCTGAATGCTTGTTTTTATTAAAAATGTAATGAGATAGTATTGAAGTGTAGAAATAGTAAATCAGGTCAGCTTAAGGAATAATACTGTGTTTTAATACTTTGAAGTTAGACGACAGGTATTAGGTGTTCATTAAAATCTAAAGATAGATCTGTAAGCATAATATGTATAATTGGATAGTTTAACCATGAACTGTGATTCGATTTAGCCTCTTTATCATTTGCTTAGTTTAGTCTTTTCTTTATCTTCTAAAATCTAATTCAGGTCCTCAAATTGAGTTGGAATTGCAGTACTAAGTTATATTGAGTTTTTTAAGATGAACCATACACTAGATAAATATTGTACAGCTTTGATAATTTTGGTTGATAATATGTTATCTCAATAATTATGGTAGGAGTGTCTGTTAGCAAATGTATAGCATAGCCTTTTCACTTTGAGTTCGACTAAAAATGAGAACAAGATCACAATTACAAATATTGTAGGCATTACGATGATGATTAACAGAATTCACCTTGTTGTCTTAATTACTTTCAGTTGTTTTTTTTATTAATGAAACGCATGCAAAAAAGTAAGATATGATATGCTTTTCAAGTACGATAGACAGTAAAAATGGACAATTAGTATTAGGCCCGATTTATTGTGGACGGACAAATATTCTTAAGAGACCTATCAAAAATTACATAAATAATTGGCCTTCTAATTAGGCAGTAAAAATAGAAATTTTGCTATTATAGTTGGACCTTAAAATAATGAGATGAGCCTCGTTAGAAAATCAAATACACGGGGCCTTCAATTAATTGTAATGAAAACCTTAGACTCGGAAGGACCGTTTAGCAAATTTCACGGTCTTTCCCGAAGCTAACAAAGACGTAGAAGCTTTAGGCACGACTTTAATATATTACTTTCCTAAAATACGGGTGCGCATTTATGTGACCCAAATCTTACTCTCGGCGAAGCTGAAATACATTAAAGTCACAGGCGTACCGGTTGCGGTGTGACTCGAAATGTGTTTTCGTGACGTCGCAAATCTTCTAAAAATAAAAGCGGGGCATTAAAAATACATAGCTAAAATATATAAAGAAATCAGATAAAAGAAAAAGCGCAGTTGAGCGACCGTGCTAAAACCACGGAACTCGGGAATGACTAACACCTTCTCCCGGGTTAACAGAATTCCTTATCCAGGTTTCTAGTTTCGCAGACTGTATTACGGAGTCATAAATTTCCTCGGTTTGGGATTAAACCGGTGACTTGGGACACCATTATTTTTCCAAGTGGCGACTCTGAACTAAATAAATTAATCCCGTCTCGATTGTCCTTTAACTGGAAAAACTCCCTCGTGCCCTCGCGGGTGCGTAAAAAGGAGGTGTGACACCACCATCGGCAGTAAAATCAATCGCCGGACTTCCAGGACGGGGAAGTACCTCGTTAACTGACAAAATTCCTCCGGTCTCCACCTGGTCAGCATCTCCTATTGCCGGAGGTTGCCCTTCAATCGCCGAAGGATTAACCGGCAAGTTTATCAGAAGAACATCGCACGAAGAACTGCCTGCCATTGCTTAGTTGGTTGAAAAGAAAAGAATATAATTCGGTGGGAAAAATGAAAGTTATCACAATCAAGAAGAAAAAGGAGAAGGTGAACTAGCATATGAAAAAGCTTTCTCAGACTTATTCTCAGATGAATAAAGAAGTAATGAGAAACGGATGCCTCAACCCACCTTTATAGGCAACACAAATGACTTTCGCGAAACCCAATAGACACCATTAACTGCATGACCAACCGTCAAACGGTTCGATTCTGCCGAGACGTGCGCCATCATGACGAGCATCACAAAGTACCTCCTCAGCCTATTACTGACGCCTCGTCCTAAGATTATAAGACACTACAAAAAACGTACTCGGCCACGTTACATACGGCCCATCTCCCGTCACTAATAGCAGTTATGAATCCGAGTGAATGCAAGAACCAGAACGTAACTAAGTTCGATCTCGCCTGAATTGCGTTAACAACATCATATGCCTTCATGATGAAGAGGTGCTCTATCCTGACCACACGATGACTTCATTATATGGCGACGTGACGCCAAAAAATTCTAATATAGTTTGGGCCGTCGCTGTAGAGAACGCAGTCTAGACAAAGTGACGGCCGCTCGTCTCTTATCTGAGTTTTCCAGGTCATGGTCGACAAAGTCCGTCCATCGAGCCCAACCGAAGCACGAACTTGATGAACGGAGGGACTAACTGTATGGGTCAGAATTTGACCCCACAATAATTAATAAAGATAATCGTATCTTGAACTAATTCACTATTGATAAGAAACATGGCCACTAGTCTATAATACGAATTTATCTAGTCAAGCAAGGTGGACAAAGGTACGGCCTACCCTCCTCCCCAAAGAGACAAAATCCCAACATGGTCACGGCCACTCACTTCTCACTCAAGGGGTTCACAACTATAAATACTAGGGGATGAACCCCAGAAAAGGGGGGCTTCTTCTCCATCACAATTCTCAAGAAAGAGAGAAATGAACAAGACATACCCATCTCATGGAGAGAGACAACATCATTGTAAGGTTCTGAATCAGTGACGACCTGACCCGTCGTCACGTGAGTTACCGCCCCATTTTTACCCTATTATGTTGTTTCATGTTTCTATATCTGTATTAGAGTCTATCGGGTGAGTTTGGGTTGAATCTGGTTGAAAATAAGGCATATAGCCTTTTAGAGTGAAACTTGTTTTAGAAAAGTCAACTTGAAGTTGACTATGTGGTTAGAGGGCTTGGATGTGTATTCCAGTTTTCGGTTAGCTTCGGGAGGTGATTGTGACTTAGGAGAGTGATCGGAATTGAATTTGGAAGTCCGGTGTAGAAATAGGCTTGAATTGGCTAAGTTGGAATTTTGGCGGAATCCAGTTAATAGGTGAGATTTTAATTCGGGGGTCGGAATGAAATTCCGACAGTTGTAGTAGCTTCGTTAGGTAATTTTGGATATGTCTGCAAATTTTCAGGTTATTCGCACATCATTTGGTCGGGTTTTTGATGAAATATAGGTTTCAGAAGTTTTCGTTGGAACTTAGGCTTGAATCCGCCTTGAATTTGATTATTCTTGCACTTAATGATGTGTTTTTATGATTGGAACAAGTTTGTATCGTGTTTTGGAGTAGGTTGGTGGTTTTGGTTGAGGTCCCGGGGGCCTCGGGGGTGATTCCGGGGGTCAAACGGACCATTTTGTGATGAAAAACACAATAGAATTGCTGTGATAAAATTTCAGGATTTTTGTTCTCTACGATCGCAAGGGTTTTCCTGCGATCACGTAAAAGGATTTTTGGGAGGCTTCATTTTGTTCTCTGCGATTGCAAGGATGATTCTGTGATCGCGTAGTTGGTCGAGGTTGTTATCTGCGATCGCAGACAAGGTATCGCGATAGCGTAAGTCATTTTGGAGGCCAGTGAAATTTGTTATACGCGATCGCAGGCAGGAGGATGCGATCGTGATGGTTCAGCTGTTTGTGCATCGCGATCGTGGGCAGGAGGTCGCGATCGCGTAAGAGGATTTTAGGTCGAGCAGAATCAGTTTAATAACATTTCAGACGCGAGGATTTCCCATTTCTACCATTGTTGGGCAAGTTTGGAAGCTAGGGGACGAGGGATTAAGAGACTTCCACCTAGATTTCAATTGGAGGTAAGATTTATGGTCTAATTACGTGATTTTATCCTAGAACCGTCATCTATATCACTGAAAATTGGAGGAATTAAGGTGTAAAATGGGGTTTTACTTGAAACTTAAGAAAAATAGTAAATCGATGATTTAAATGGGCAAATGAACTCCGATTTTGATAAATTTTATATGTATGGACTCGTGGAGAGATGAGAATTCTGAAAATGTGGATTTTATAATTTTTTTGAGAAGCGGGCCTGGGGCTCAGGTTTTGGAAACTTCGTGTTTTGGGTGTAATTCGAGTTATTTCGATTGAGTTATGTTCCTTTAGCCTATTTTGATGTATTCCTATCAGTTTTAATTAGATTTGGCCCTCGTGGAGGTTGATTCTCATGGAAAAGGCATTGCGGACTAGTTTTTGAGTCGGTTCGAGATGAGTAATGGGTGTGAATGATGACCTGAGGGTTTGAAACCCCGGTATATCACTATGTGACGTTATATTGAAGCAAGGCACATACTCAACTATGAGTGCGGGGTCGATTGTGATTGGGGACTATGGCTTAGTCCGAATGTGTAGTATTATACTGTGTTGTTGGCTATAAATGAGCCGGTAAACCTCCTACTTGGATGGTTGTGGTTATATTTGGGCTGTGAGCAAGTTATTTGGATCACGTGAGGATCGTTATTAGTGCTTCTATGATTATAGCATGTTATCATGATACCAGTCCTGAGCTAAACACTGTCTAAAATAATTTTCCGAACTCTGATATTTCTGAACACTAATTTCTATTATCACTGTTAAAAAAAAGAATTTCAAAATGATAAATTATTGTGCCTGTGAGGCTTGCATTGCATGTAGCTGGACTGGTAGTAGATCGTGCTGCGCGCCACAACATGTCACTGATATTGTGCTTGGACTGTAGGAGCCCCTCCGGAGTCTGAACCTCTACAATGAGCGTGGGTACCCAAATGGATCGGGCTACGCACCATAGCGGTCATGTTCATGCATCTGCATTGCAATTAGACATACATGTTGTACTATTTTAGCTATTATTGCTTTATCTGATACTTATACTGCTGAAAAGGATAAAAGAGGAATTGTATAGCTTTACTGTGTGGTTTATTAGGTATTTTTACCTTCAATGTCTTTATCCGTGCTTATCACCACTGAGTTGGAAGTACTCACTCTACTCCCTGCACCTTGTGTGCAGATGCAGGTACATCACAGTAGGGTTGACTTCCCAGCTGCTTCAGAGCTCTTATACGAACTGTCGAGGTAGCTACTTAGCGTCCGCAGGACCCGACTTTCCTTGTTATCCCTTTCTTTGACTTTTCCGCATTCGTCAGATACATATTGCATTTAGTACTATTGCTATACTCTTGGTAGAGACTCTTGACTTATGACTCCAGATTCTGTGGCAGTATTATACTGTTTGGGTTATTTTGGCAACTATGCTAGATTTTTCGTATTTTCTCATCATTGTTAATGCTTTTAAAGTAAAGTGAGAGCTGGTAGCTCGGTATTCTGACAGGTTGGTCAGGATGGCCTAGCAATATGTTAGGCGCCATCACGACCGTGTTTTGGGGGTCGTGACAAGTTGGTATCAGAGCCTAGATTACTAGGCCTCATGAGTCTTGAGCCGGTTAGTAGTGTCTCGCGGATCGGTACGGAGATGTCTATATTTATCCTCGGGAGGCTCTAGACCTTTTAGGAAACACTTCATATTCTTGAACTCTATCGTTCGGTTTTGTTGTTCCGAGAATTGAACTTCTATATTCTATTCTCTCACAGATGGCGAGCACTCGTGCTACAGGACGAGGTGGAAGACCACCATTGACACCAGCTAGAGGCCGTGGTCGTGGTCGTGGTAGAGCGACAGGGGCAGTGCCAGTAGACCCACCTGTTGCTCCTATTCAGGATCAACCCCCAGTGGTTGAGGCTCCAGCAGCACCCACTCAGGCACCGACAATGCCTATTATTATTCCCGGCCTTTAGGAGGCATTGGCTCAGATATTATCTGTCTGCACTGGTTTGGCTCAGACACTTTCAGCTACTGCAGCAACGACATCTCAGACTGACGTTGGTCATCAGACCCCCGTAGCTCGCACACCAGAGCAGGTTGTGCAGGGACTTCATACCCCAAAGGCAATTCCAGCCCAGGTAGTTGCACCAGATGTTCCAGTTGCGCCAGTTGCACCAGACCGAGGGTATGTCATTCCGGTGATGCCTGACAACGAGCAGCATCGGTTAGAGAGATTTGGTAGACTGCAGCCGCCTACATTCAGCGGTACTGAGGGTGAGGATACCCAGATTTTTGGACAAGTGTCAAAGGATGGTGCGTACAATAGGGATTCTTGAGTCTAGTAGGGTTTCTTTCACTACATTCCAGTTTTTAGGACCAACATTCATTTTGTAGGAGGATTTTGAGAGGCATAGGCCTGCAGGGGCAACACCCCTTACTTGGAAGCAGTTTTCCACTCTCTTTTTAGAGAAGTATGTGCCGCAGTCCCGCTGAGAGGAGATGTGCCGCCAGTTTGAGTGGCTAGTTCAGGGTGATATGACAGTGACTCAGTACAAGTTGAGGTGTACTCAGTTATCCAGACATGCTACATGGATGATCCCGACAGATCGGGAGAGGATCGGGAGGTTCATAGATGGCCTCAACTATTCTATTCGTATCTTGATGACCAAGGAGAGAGTAGTGGCAGCGTCTTTTGAGGAGGTTGTAGATATGGCACGCCAGATTGAGGCGGATCGTCGCCGTGAGCGAGAGGAGAGGAAGGCCAAGAGGCCTCGAGGTTTGGGTAGTTATAATGGTGCTCTATCTAGGGGCCAGTTTCATCAGGGCAGAGGTCGTTCATTTAGACCTCCTCAGACAGGTCGCCTAGAGCATAATGGAGCTTTTTCGGCCGTGGCAGTCAGGGTTTCCAGCAGGGCCAGTCTTCACTCAGCGCCCTCCCAGCTCAGAGTTCAGCACCTTCTTATTCAGCCCAGGGTTCATCTGCAGCGAGGGGTTCCCTCCAGTCCCCTTCTCCAGCGCCGGGCAATTGTTTTTAGTGTGGCGAGTTTGGCCACATTAGGAGGCAATGTCCTTGGCTTCGCAGAGGTAGGTCTCAGCAGAGGGATCAACCCTCCTCTTCAGTTCCATCTACTTCAGCACTATCCCAGGCTATTAGGGGTTGAGGTCAGTCTTCTAGAGGTCGCCCAAGAGTGAGGACCGATCGAGTGGTGGTCGGGCACGTTTCTATGCACTTCCTGATAGGAGAGATGTTGTTGCTTCAGATGTAGTGATTACAAGTATCATTTCAGTTTGTCATAGTGATGCTTCTGGTTTATTTGATCCCGGGTCTACATATTCGTACGTGTCTTCTTATTTTGCTCATTATTTGGGTACGACCCGTGGTAGTCTTGCCTTGCATGTTCATGTATCCACCCCAGTGGGTGATACGGTTGTTGTGGATCACGTTTATCGATCCTGTATTGTTCCTATTGGGGGTATGGAGACCCGAGTTGATTTGTTATTACTGGGTATGGTAGATTTCGATGTGAGTTTGGGCATGGATTGGCTATCCCCGTGCCATGCTATTTTGGACTGTCATGCCAAGACAATTACATTGGCTATTCTTGGTATTCCTCAGATTGAGTAGCGGGGTTCGACTGATTATGTCCCTAGCTGTGTGATTTCATTCTTAACGGCTCAGAGAATGGTTGAAAAAGGTGTTTATCGTACTTAGCATTTTTGAGGGATGTGGGAGCTGAGACTCCCAGTATTGATTCTATGCCTATTGTGAGGGACTTTCCAGATGTGTTCTCATCAGGCCTGCCGGGTATGCCACTGGACAGGGATATCGATTTTGGTATTGATTTGGTGCCGGGCACTCAACCCATTTCTATTCCTCCTTATCTTATGGCACCATCTGAGTTGAAGGAATTGAAAGAACAGCTTCAGTAGCTTTTAGATAAGGGATTCATTTGCCGTAGTGTGTCACCGTGAGGTGTACCAGTGTTGTTTGTTAAGAAAACAGATGGCTTAATGAGGATATGTATTGACTATAGACTGCTGAACAGGGTAACAATGAAAAACAAGTATCCTCTACCGCACATTGATGATTTATTTGATCAGCTCTAGGGAGCGAGGGTGTTCTCGAAGATTGATCTTCGTTCAGGTTATCACCAGCTTAAGATCAGGGACTCGGATATTATGAAGACTGCATTCAGGAACCGATATGGTCACTATGAGTTTCTCGTGATGTCTTTTGGGCCGACCAACGCCCCAGCAGCATTTATGCATCTGATGAACAGTGTGTTCCGATCGTATCTGGATTCCTTCATGATCGTGTTTATTCATGAAATCTTGGTGTACTCTCGTAGCCAGAGGAGCACGCTCGACATTTGAGAGTTGTATTGCAGAGGTTGAGGGAGGAAACGTTGTATGCAAAGTTCTCCAAGTGCGAGTTTTGGCTTGAGTCTGTAGCTTTTCTAGGTCATGTGGTGTCTCGTGATAGTATTCACCTTTGCCTCGTCTCTACCATGGTGGTTGCCAAGACCAACATCCTCTCCATTGTTTGCCGAGTTTCCTTGGTTTGGCGGGGTATTATCGCCGGTTTGTTCAGGGATTTTCATCCATTCCTTTTTCAATATCGCGCCAATTT
>JASVEL010000223.1:0-21160 GCA_032618575.1 Nicotiana noctiflora
ATGTCCTGAGTCCTAGTTCAACTGTTGTTGAACATTCGTTGAGTAATTTGAGTCGAGGGCTCGTAGCCCGAGTGCTGATTCAACTATGGTTGGATTAATTCGGCGAAGGCTCATGGCCTGAGTCCAAATTCAACTGTTGTTGAACATTCGTTGAGTAATTTGAGTCGATGACTCGTAGACCGAGTGCTGATTCAACTATGGTTGAATTATTTTGGCGAAGGCTCATGGTCTGGGTCCCAGTTTAACTGTTGTTGAACAATCGTTGAGTAATGTGAGTCGATGGCTCGTAGCCCAAGTGTTGATTCAACTATGGTTGAATTAATTCGGCGATGGCTCATGGCCTGAGTCCTAGTTCAACTGTTGTTGAACATTCTTTGAGTAATTTCAGTCGAGGGCTCGTAGCCTGAGTGCTGATTCAATTATGGTTGAACTAATTCGGCGAAGGTTCATGGCCTGAGTCCCAGTTCAATTGTTGTTGAACATTCCTTGAGTAATTGGAATCGAGGGCTCGTATCCCGAGTACTTGCGTGCAGACGAGATGAATCAGACTTGCTCTGATTGGGTTATTTTCCCTTTCCTTGATGTTTTCCTTTTGTTTCTGATTTCAGGAAGGGCTACGCGATCTTGCTAGCAAATCCCCACAGACGGCGCCAAATTGTTTGACTCGAAATGTTAATGAGCATGTATGAATTCAAAACAATCAATGTAAATGAAGGGCCAATCATAGCAAGTCGTAACACATCCAAAATTTAATAAGGGAAAAGATAACAGAAATACTTGTATTGGTAACAGAAAATATCGATGATCTTTATTCATGATAATAGAATAGTCTTCCTCTCCATGAAGAGGTTCAGATCTTTACAATCATGTTTCATTCGATCTACCTTCATTATGTTTTTTGTCTTGGGTTCTCACTCTGTATTTTTCTCTGTATTTTTTAGAGTCCCCATGGGGAGGGAGTGGAACCCCTTTTTTCTGATTTCTCCTTTGCTATTTATAGACCTTGTTGTAAGAGTTGACCTTTTGGGGATCGGGCCCATATTAGGAGGTTATTTCGGACATATCAGGTGAGTCGCGACCTCGACAGCCGTTTTAGGCGGATACGGATAGCATCCTTAATCAAAGTGATCTCGACGCCTATTACGCTTGCGCTAGTCGAAAGGAACGATCGGTCTTATTGATTGTCGTGGAATCGAATTATGACCCATACACATACGATTCATTTGCAGCCAACTTTGGGAGCTTAATATGAGAAAGATGACCGAAAAGAAAGGTAAATGATATAAGTGCATGCATCTTTTAGGTGCAATTTGCTTCTTCTTAGCTAGCGTTTGGGCATAGATTTAGTTAAACTTGAAAAAATAGTTTTTGAAATATTTTTGAAAAATAATTTTTGAAAATTGAAATTATGTTTGAACATGCATTTTATTTAAAAAAATTAAAATTTTGTGAGTGGGAGAACAAGTTTCGCCCAAAATCTACCCTAAATAAGATTTTAGAAACTTAAAAAATAATTTCAGAAAATTTTCAAAAATAAATTATTAATCTATAAACAAACAATATTTTCAAAAAAAATTTAAAAAAATATTGCTAAAATATATGGCCAGACAGGACCTTCATATGAACACTTTCTTTGAGTGTTTTGGATATACGGCTTACTTGTTGTTCCTACTCAAGAGTTCGATTTTGACATCGACAAGAATTAAGTACATTAACTTGTTTTATTTTTTTTTCCTTTTCCGTTTTGCGAGCGACAAAAACACAGATCACCTAGTATACCCGTTTGAATATTCTTTTTCACTTTGTCCATACAAAATGATCTAATAGTCTTTAAAAATAAAAAATAATTTAATTTTTAAAATAATTTTCACTTTGAGCTCAACCCAAGATATCTAAAAGCTCGTCATTTCTAAAAAAAAATTGACTGCAATCTTGAATAAAAACAACTAAATTACACAACAAATTGCTCAATCCATAATTCAATTTATGTGAATTTATTTGACTGAACACAAAATATAAGAAAAAATAAAAGCTTTTGTAATTTATGGTCCTAAACAAGTTAAAAATGAGTCTAGAGTATTTGTGTGGTTATAAAAGTTTGTCATTAAAGGTAGAATTGTAAGTTTAAGCTAAATTAATTCCAATTTTAGAAAGAGTATAAACTCATGTGAGTGGGCACGAAGTTTAAGAAAAGAGAGAAGACTTTTGAATTTGTGGTATAAAAGACATATATTTTGTGTAGCTATAAATCATTGCATAAATGTCAATTGTTTTCAATTAGGGAAAGATATTATTCTTTTTAGCACGGATTAAAAAAAAATAGATCCACATAAATTAAAGGAAAGAATAACTTTTTTTAACGGATAAAAAAAAAATTTCATATAAACAGAAACGGAATGAGTAGCAGTAAATCAGCAAACACGTGGGCCAGCCTTCATCCTTCACAAGTGGCAACTCTTGATCCAGCTCAGCCCAGAATCAATTCTCTCTTTATCCCTTTTACCTCTATCAACGGTCTAGATTACATCATAGCCCACAAACCGCGTCCCCGAGCCTCTACGATTATTTATACTACTCAATCCCCAAAGCACTTTTCCATAACCAATCCACTTCCCCTGCTCTTCCTTTACAGTTATTAACACTCACCGGCAAACTCAAAACACACACCGGAAAGCAAACAATTTCGTTAAGGTTATCGGAGAAATTAAAATGGCGCCGTCGACGAACAGTTTAATTCTATCGCTTAAGGTTGTACTAATATCAATTGGTGCAGTTTCCTTAGCGATGGTGTTAAAAGCGTCTATTCCATTCGTTTTTTACGAACTCCCAACTATTTGGAGTACCGTTATTGCTTGGCTTAAACCACCGTATCTCTACGTTGTGATCAACGGTATTATCATCATCATCGCCGCCACTTCTCGTTCCTCGAACCATAAGGAGTCCAGCTCCATCGATCAATTTCAGCCGTTGATTACTGTTAGAACACCTCCACAGTCAGAGTTTATAGCGACTGCTCATTCAGAGCTTCATTCAGTCCGAAGTGAAGTGAAGGAAGTGTTGGAGGCGGCCGCGCCGCTACCGGTGAACGAACCACTGGTATTGGAGGTTAAGCCTGTGGTCGTGAACGGCTCTAGTGTTGTGGATGTGAATCCTGAAGATGAAGGTATGAACGATGAAAGTGATGCGATTGTGATTTCCAAATCTGCTGTGGCTCCGTTGCCGGAAACTGACACTGAAACTGAGCTTCTCCTACTGAAGGCGACGGAGAAACCTCTGGTTTCTTCTAGGTTTGGTAACCGGAAACTGCCTGTGAAAACGAGTCCTGAAGGTACGTGAAAAATACAAACATTTTTATTTAGTACTCATTTACTTGATCCTTTTTGAAGTCACGACATTTTCTTTTTGGCATAAAACAATTTCAAATATTTTTATATGTTTGAATTTTTGCTATAATTTAAAATAGATATTTAAATATTAATTGTGTCACATAAATTCATGAAACAAAGTAAACAAAAATGCATTTTATGTTATATTCAATAGTTTATAATTTATTATTTAAAAGCCTATTATAATCTCCGAATCACAAAGAACTAAAGTATTTTATTCTTTTTATTCCGAATCCTTACATAAACGGGACGTGACGACAAAAAGTACATGAGTGTATTGTTAGATATATAAAGCAAACGCCGCAAATGGCGTCATCTGAAAATCGCGTCGACGTCACACTAGCACCCTTATCTCTTGTTCCGATCCATTTATTCAGATAAAGTATCTATCTTTGCAAAATAAAATTTTGAAACTATATCATCAGTAAATTAAATGAATGGATAATTACAGGGCTGAAGGCACTGAGGGTGGCAAGGTCGAAAAAGCCGGAAACATTAGAGAACACATGGAAGATGATAACAGAGGGGCGTCACGTGCCACTCACGAGACACTTGAAGAAATCAGACACCTTTCAAGACAACAGACGTCATGTGACGGTGGACGCTCCGGAGGAAAACGAGAATACCACCACCTTTCAGCTGCCGCAGCAGCAGCACCACCAGAGGCACGTGCTTAAGTCGGAGACGTTTAAGGACCGAACAAATTACGACTCACCGTCGGCATCCCCGTCTCCTTCAGCGGCGAAGCTGCTGAAAGAGCCGTCGCCAAGTGCCGACGAGTTGAATCGGCGAGTGGAGGCGTTCATTAAGAAGTTCAATGAAGATATGAGAATACAGAGACAACAGTCTATGCAGCAGTACATGGAGATGATTAACCGTGGCGTCTAAAGTAACGCCTTAGTAAATTACTCTTTTTTCATCTTCATTTCCAGTAAAAAAAAAGTTTTTTTTCCTTTTAAAAGAAAAGGTTGACAAAGAAGAGAAAAAGGGAACAAAAAAGAAAGGGGTTTGCATTATGGATTTAACTTTTTTTTGTTTTTTGGGTGACTTGTTCTTGTTTGATATTCATGAATAGAAACTAGGAAGTATAGGAAACCTTTTACTGTACAAATTAAAGTGGATAAATCAAATACAGTGAATTGTTCTTTTATTGATATAGTTTATTAAAGACAAAATACATGGTCTGGCACCTTAAATATGCATAAAGTCTCCGTTACACACTTTTTGAGGGCATATATCATATTATACACGTAATTTTTCAAAATTGTAGCTAATACACATTACTTTTGTCAGATGTCACGCGCGTATTTAACAAAAAAAATGAACGCGTCAAACTAATGAATTATCTGTCCAAATTATTATATAAGCACACGTGTCTAAATCTTATTTCTCCCTTTATTTTTGTTAATTTATTTATATAGAATAGGAGAAGCAAAATTATATTATTGTGCCAAGTGTCAATACATAAATTAAACATGTGTCCAAATTTTGGACAAAAACTCAACTAATTTGGAGGTTCAAAAATAATTTAAAATTATTTAAAATAGAAATTTAAATATATGCTAATGCAGTTGAACTTATATGCTAATGTGTTCTGCTGTTTTTGTTTTTCAATTTGTTAAAAGAAATTCAAAACGTTTAAAGCATATACCCACGATCTTCCCAAACGTGGGTATCCCACCGTTACTTTCTAACTTATCCACTTTCTTCATAACACAACATCCGGAGTCATAGCAACATATATGTTCGCTGCAGTATCTGTGGTAGCAGTAGTAAGACTAGAGCTCTCACTACTGGAATTGGAGTTGGATTTATTTTCCTGAGAATTCATGTCAACAGTTGTGGGAATAGTCGATGGCTTGTGTTTCGACCATTTGCTTTTCCGGCAACCACCGCCAACGGGGACGTTACGGTCTTACGGAGGATGCCACCTTTAGTCCAATATCTCCGGCAACTCTTACAAAAGTGACGCGGCTGAGAGAGATTGTAATTCTTGTAGTAGCAGAATTTTGTATTGAGAGAATCACAACGAGGACACTTTATGGCTTGGGGTTGGTAAAGCCTTAGTCTTCTGTCACCTCCACCGCCGCCGTAATACCGCCCTCCGCCACCTCCAATTGAATGTATATCTTGCAATTTTTCCGATGAATTTGCCGGCGAGGTTTTATATTTGCCGACTTTGAAATTTTAGATGGTATAGCAGCTTCTTCTTTAACTGGCTGACAAATTGTAAGTATCCCATTTTCACATCTTCTAGAGTTACCTCAATTTTAAACACGTAAATTTAAAAGATAGAAATACCCCTATTTAGTAGTCAAAATGGCAGTAGAAGCCGCATAGCCAAGGAGTAGTTCACAATAGAATAAGAAACTTTCTAAAATAAAGTGTGCATTAAAAGGCCTACATCATAGTCTCAAGTCTAAGAAGATGTATTCCGAATTTATTTAATCTTTGCCTTAGTAATTCTTCTTCAATATAAAGGTTTTCGTTGTGCATCCGTTTATATGTCCAGTCAAAAGTGTTCCAACTCAAAAGTTATTGAATACTTTTCGAGCAAATCAGTCAATAGATGAAGGGATAAATTATAGTCGAAGATAATGAATCCTAGGATAATCTTTATAATTGATCTAAGCAGCAGTAATATAAATCAAGGGGAGAGGGCGAGGATGATAATCTTCGAAAGATGAAAGATGTAGTTTTTAGAGAGAGAAGAGAGACAATGTTAGAGAGAACTAATTGTCAATAATGAATCACCCTTTTTACACAGCTCCGGCCCCCTTTATATAATGAAGGGTCTTTATTAAAATATTTAAAAGATAAAAATAAAACACACGCTGTAAAAGGGCCGACGTGGTCATGACGTCGTCCCCCATATTATCCCCAAGTCGTCTTTTTATCCAGACTCGCATATGTATAGTTGGTAGTGCTTTCTTAGAGACGTGATCAGTCAAATTCGACTCCATACAGTTAGTCCCTCCGCTCGTCGGGGTCGCAGCGAGATGTGTCCTCAAGGGATGGAATCAATACCTTCGTTTTGGGAGAGTTTGACCTTATCAAAGGATCGTGATGTGATAGGTATGAAACAGTCATCAGGAATGTCAGATCACCGAAACGCAATGCCTTTCCCTGTATGATGTCAGGTCCATATGCGCCATCATTACGCGTATTCTTGAGGCATGGAGTCAACAGCTCTGGCGCTTGGTTTCCCGTGCTAGTTCGAATTCTACCTCTTCGATTCTGGCACCTCCCAACCCCATAAATAGGGAGAGGGTTTAACTTGATTCACAACTTTTGATCATTTGCAAAAACATTCCATCCTTTGTGTATATTTAAATCTTCTTGTGTGTTTCCTCCTGATCGAGAATCTTCCTCCCTTTTGTTGTGTTGTACGTAACCCTTTCTTCATCGAAATCATGCCTAAACCTTACCGAGGCAACGATAGGATCCCGGTGTCTACCCCGTTGAACATTCCACCGCTTCCGATGGTGGAAGAGCAGAGGAGGAAGAGGACATGAGTCATCTTACTGTAGAAGCGCTGTTGCCGCAATGTACCCTATCTCGAAGTGACTTCAGTAAGGACTCTCCCATTCCGGCTCCAGAGTTCTCTGAGTCATTACAAAATCACTTGGATGACCTTCGTGTGAAGTACAACATACCTGCTCAGGTAGAGATAATTCCGGTAGGGAGGGATCATGTGGATGTTCATAGGCCGGGGTATTGCACTTTTTACGAGTATCCATTTTCTATTGGTTACATCCTTCCTCTTTTCCCATTGGCAGATGAGTTTTGCCGGTTCTACAATGTCTGTCCAGCTTAACTTACGTCGTACACTCTGAAGGTGCTTCGGCTACTGACTAAGTATGCGGAGTTGGCCGGATATGAAGTCACGGTCCATCACCTCCTACAACTGTTTAGCGCCTGCTATTTAAGAGGAATCATGGTACATCTGCGAGGACGTGATACGAGAGGATTAGTGGTCAAGACCGATGACCGGGCGAGTCGTGGGTTTTGGCGCAAATATTTTTTCTTTAGGACCGAGCACTTGGTCTCCCAATCCCGCCGGATTCCCAGAGAGGTGGAATTTAACACGTAAGTATCGCAGTTCGTTACATTCCTTGTCGTTTGTGACTGTTATGATTATAACCTTTATTTTGCAGCTATGGCTCATCCGCGCCGACCCATTGCCAATCTTAGGAGATGGGTTGCAGGCCTGCGACCTTACGCAGAAGAGACCCACACTTGGCATGCCTTTGTGCGGCATTATGGCCCAAAGTCTCTTCAGGTAGGTTTCTATTTTTTGGTTTGGTAAAGTTTGTGACCCCACTTACTTATTCTTTTTCTTTTGGCGACAGGTCGAGGCGCTTTGAGGAAGAGAGCGGCAGTCCCCATTTCCACACGATCCAATGTTGCTTCGGACGCTCAAGATATATTGGTTGAGTCTGTCCAAATGGATCTTTCTCCAGCTCCTTTATAGGGGTTACATCCACGACTATGGTTATGTGTGAGTCAGCATCGTTGGCGCCAGCTTTATAATTCGTGGATGAACCCTCCGACAGCGAGGAGTCGCTAAGAAAAAGCGGAGGACGCTTAAGAAAGGTAAGGTCGTGGCTACCGAAGCCGGGGGGAGTGAGGTGCTGTGACCGATGCCCAGACCTTCATTCATGACCAACGCCATTTTTTTGAGGAGGTCGGCTCATCATAGGGGTGTCGTTCCAGGCACCAGTTCTGCACATACTATCGAGTAAAGGTTTAGAAATTGGACTCCGATATTTCTCAGGAGAAATTGTCAAGTTTGTGGGTGGTGTTACCCATATAGAGATGATGAGGAATGGCTCTAATCATCGTATTACGATTCTTACGGCTTACAACTTGTTGTTGAATAGTGAGTAGGTTGCTTCGGCCCTTACCCTGTTATATGTCGCCTCTGAGAGCAAGGTGCTCAGTACGGTGGATGACGCGAAGCTATCTCGAAAGGTTTCCGGCATGGCTTTACAGATACTCTTTATTCCCATTCGCATTTTGTTAGACAGACTTGAGGCGTACTTACTTCTACTTTCTCTCTTCTTTTTCAAACCCTTGTTTAGGAGGCGGATAGGGGACGTTGTGAGCAAAAACGGACTGCCTCTTCAAGAAGATGTTAAGTACCGCTCAAAGCATCAAGGGGAAGTCGGCCGGGGGCAGTCCTAGTCGGAACTCGGAGGAACTGAGCTGGAGGAGGCGGATAGTGAGCTGATGAAAGTCGTGGCCCATAACAGTGAGTTGGAGGAGCTCCTCAGGGCAAAAGATGACGAGATCAAGTTGAGCCGTGGGGTGGCAGCGGAGAACACCGACCTACAATAGAGGGTGGTAGATCTGACTGTCGAACTCAATGCCAGGGTGGCGGAGATCAACAAGATTTCTTGGCCTTCCTTGTCTCACCCCTCACCTGATCAGAGTGCACGTCGTGCGCATGAAATGTGGATTTTTGCGAAGGGTAAGCTCGATATGTATAGCGAGCTTCATGCTGCGGGTCGGGGACCGAGGAAGAAGTCCAGGCACGGAAGAACGAGGCTCTCGCTGCTCGTGAAGCTTGTGCTTCCGAAGATCTTAACCACCTTGACTCCACTTCCTAGTATAATGACGCTTACCACTCGGAGGGTGACGGGCAGTTATGAACTTGTAATGTGGATTTTGGCTTGTATAGTGTGTGAGGACTCATCCGCGGGGGCGAATGTACAAATATATTTTTGTTGTAATATAATTTTTACTTTTGCTGCTTTGTCCATTTGTCATAATGCTTAACCTCTGGAAAGGCTGTTTTTGTCGTTCGTCAAACGGCCGTGCCGTGGTTCGAACAAGGTCGAACTGGTGTCGATGGACATAGCCATTAGGATGTTACTTTGACTATCATCGAAGTAGTATCTGTCATGATCCGAACGAGGTCGAACTACCATCGATGACCTTAGACATTAGGATGTTACTTCGACTATCGTTGAGGTAGTATCCGTCGTATAATGTATATTAACTCTTGTTCGTGTAATGGAGAATTCGTTTAATCAATGAAGAATTCGGTTCATACAGTGGAGAATAATGGAGAATTTTGTTCATACAAAGGAGAATTATGTTCATACAATGGAGAATTTTGTTCATACAACGGAGAATTCAGTTAGTACAGTGGAGAATAATATCGAATTCTGTTCATACAATGGAGAATTTTGTTCATACAATGGAGAATAATGGAGAATTCTATAGTGTAGTCCCTTCACCATATTGGCCAACGGACCGTGTCGGTTGGTCGATATGGTGAACTTGCACTTCCGTTCGACCGGGTATCCCCTTTGCCGCCTCGTTAAAAACCTTTACGAGAAAAGCCAATTGGGATAAAACTCGGGCGAGGGAAAAAAGAGTATGACTTGGGAGATTCCTTTTAGAAATGGAAGTATTTGAGATGGGCGATGTTTCAATTGTTTTGGAGTGGTTTTCCCTCCATCGTTTATAGTTGGAACAATCCATTATTTGCTGCTGCTGTGATTTTATATGGTCCATCCCAGTTGGTCCCTAACTTTCCTTTGTTTGGGTCTTTCGATTCCAGTGTTTTGGTCTTGAGGACGTAGTCGCTGACTTTGCGGTCTTACTTTGGCTTTCTTGTTGTAATATCTTTCTGCCTGCTGTTTTTGGGTCGTCATTCTTATATGGGCCATGTCTCTTCGTTCTTCGGCTTCATCTAGGTCTTGTAACCTGCTTTCGTTGTTGTCTTCGCTACTGTTATGGGAGTATCTCAAGCTTAGTTCTCCAATCTCGATGGGGTATGACTTCATCAGTCCCGTAATCCAGTGAGTACAACGTTTCTCCTATACTGGACTTGGGCGTAGTTCGGTATGCCCGCAATACTTCAGGTAGTAATTCCGGCCATAGTTAAAGGTGTTAAACGGGTCGGGTCAGCCCGGTTTCGGACCGGCCTAGACTGGTAGAACCTGGAATCGGCCCGGATCGGTAAGCCGGGTGGGCTAGGTTGGGGGCTAAACGGGTTAGTTTCGTTCAATTTTTGTTAGCGGGTAACCGGACCCGTTAGGACCGGTCCGGATGAACAGTATTCATTACCGGTTAAACCGGCCCAGAACCGACCCTTTTCTAACGGCTAATTTATTTTTTTTAAATTTTCTGAGGCAAGTGGGGCCCACTGACCATTGACAACGGTCAGAATCTTGACTGATCCGTTGGCCAACGGATATATTCACCAAATAGCCATTTTTAATTTAATTTTTAACCATTTTTTTATTTTATAAAAATAACCTTATGTAAAACTATAAATACCCTCCCCCCTCCTCCTTCTTCATTTCTCACTCAAAATTCATTTCTCTATCTCAATTTCTCCCATTCTTTTATTCTCTAATTATCAAGACTTCAAGTCTTAATTCCTCATTTCATCTTCTAATTTTATTTGGCTCACTTTTCTTGAATAGTTGAATTTAAATTATAGTATTTTATCATTCGAGTTTTGAACTTCAAGTTGGAATACTTGCTTGACGTTTGTTTGTGGTAACATCGGAATTGCATAACCAACTGCTCAATTTATTGTCCAATTCGGTGCACTCCCTCCAACTATTTCTCTTATTTAACATTTTAATTGCATATTTATTTTGTGCTTATACTTTAATTTTTATAATATTTTTAATGCTTCTAAAAGAGCGTGTAAAAAAGTTACTAGTAGGGAAAATAAAAATAGAGGTAATTTTGCAGCATCTGTAGTAATAGTACCCCAAATTATCTTGTTCCTGAAACATTGCCTAATGAAAATATAGATTATGAACAATTACAAGAAGAATATGGAATAGAAGATAATGAATTAGAAATTGAAGATGAGATATCTGCTACACCTACTAGTGCTGGGGTTGGTAGTGTTGGAGTTGCTACAAGGGGTGGTGGTTGTGACACTAGTAGTAGACCACATGTGTCTCCGACGACTAATCGTAGAAAAAGAAGTAAGGTTTGGAATTTTTTTGAAATAATTGAAGGTACTGATAGAGTTAGATGCAAACATTGTAAAGGTGATTTTAAACATTTGACTGGAGGAAATTTAGGGGGAACTGGAACGCTTAGTAGACATATGAGAGTTTCACATCCGATAGAATGGGGCCTACATGGTGATGAAAATCAAACAACTATTAACATCTACTACTGGAGGATTAATAAAATATGATAAAATGAAGGATCATGAGGAGTTAGCAAAAATAATTGCTTTAGGTTGTCTACCTTTTTCTTCTTCATCATATTTTATTATGTATATTCAAAGAATTTACAATCCGTTATTTAAAGGTATACCTAGAAGTATTTGTAGAGCAGATATTTTCAGACTTCATGGACAATATCAAACATATTTACGTTATTTGTTTAACCACCTTCCTTGTAGAGTTTCCCTAACTTCTGATATTGGTCAAGCTGTTAATGGACGTGATTATTTGACTATTACATGTCATTGGATAGATGATAGTACTTGTATGCAAAAACGTATTATTGCTTTTAGATATGATGAAGATCAGAGTCATACTGCTGCATTTATAAGTAGTACTATTTGTGAAGTTGTTGAATTTTATAATCTCAACCAAAAAGTATTGTGTGTGTCTTTTGATAATGCTTCTAATAACACTGCCACAATTTCAATATTAAAAATGCATTTGCAACCACCTCTTAATGAAATTTTTCATGTTAGCCGTGCATGTCATATTTATAATTTAATTATTAAAAGTGGTCTTGATTTATTTTCAACAGAGATTAGTCATGTTAGAAGAGCAGTTGGTGACATTCAAGGAAATAATAGACATTATAGAATAAAGGAATTTAAAAATAAGTGTGTCCAGTATAACCTTCAACACTGATTCGTGCCAGAAGAAATTATTACTAGATGGAATTATACATATATATTTTTAAAAGTTTGCTACAATATATAGATTCCCAATAACTGAAGTTGCTAATGCGCATTGTACTGATCCAAGCTGTATATTAACAACTGGTACTTGGGAGGTCATTAATGATGTTGTTAAATTTTTACATAAATTTTATACTGCTACTGTTGAGTTTTCTAGAGCTTATTACCCTACTATTACTATGGCTTTAGTACATATAGCGGAAATTTATTTTCTACTATTTGAATTTAAGAAGAAAGAAAAATATAATGATGTTGTGGAAAAAAAAGCAAGCCAAATTCAATAAAATATTTCCATCCAATTCCTCCGATTTACTTAATTGGTGCTGTTTTAAATCCTTCTATTAAGATGTCTGATTGTCACCAATTAATGAATGTTTTATATACTTATATGGAGATTGGGGAAACTGAAACCCCATATTTATATGTTTTTATGAACAACCAAAATGATTATTTACAGCAATTACATAAATATTATGCAAATATAATTGATGGTGTTACTCGTACTGTAGGCAATGCTAATCCTACTATGCAATGTAGCACTTCTACTACTGTGAATGAAGAAGAGTGATTTGATGATAGTTTTAATATTTTTTCTACTTTTCTAACACTCAAACAAGTTGCAGGAACATTGATGAACATCAATTCTACTTGCAGAAGCAAAAGGCGCCTCGCACGAAGGATTTTTCACCGTTGGGATGATGACATGAAAATGGAAAGCAATTTCATGTTCTTTTCGCAATGGCTCGGGACGTGCTGAATGTGCCAATTTCAACTGTTGCATCCGAAAGTGCATTTACCCAGCAAGACAACAACTTGAAGACACGCGTCACTCATTGGAAAGCAATGCTTTGAATGTTTTATTATGTTTCAGAGATTGGATTAGATCGGAAAGAAGAAATCAAGGACGTGAAGATGTTGACAGCCCAGAATACGAGGAACTTGGAGATATATTAAAAAATGGTAATCTATCCGAATTAAACAGTCTAGAAGAAGGTCACTCAGTTCATATTGATTATGAGGAACTTTGCAGGGCAATGAAAAATATTGGAATTTACTTGTTGTTAAAGATGTAAACATTTCAAATTGTAAGTTTGAAATTTGAATTATGAAATAAAAATAGCACATGCAATAAGTGCATTTTTTCTCATCTTCCTTCTATTTTTTAATTTAAATTAATACAAAGTATTAATATAACTTACAATAGTTATGCAATTTTTCAAACAAAAAAAAATTGAAAATACACTAAACCCGGCCCAGCTCGGCCCCCTCAACCCATAACCCGTACGCAATTTTTACCCGCAATTACCTTGACCTGTTAAACTCGTTACTGTTGGGCCTGGAATCGGCTCGGTTTCAAACCCCTACGGGTTCAAAAAAACAAGCCTGGCCCGGCCCGGCCCACTCGTTTAACACCCATAGCGATAACCCCTTGGCTTCTTCGAGCTTCTTTTCAGTTTGTTCTATATTGTTTTGTTGGAAGACTCGGCTTGGTCGTTAGCGGCGGGATGATATGGGGTGGAGAGCATCCGCTTGATATGCCATTTCTCAAAGAATTTGATTATTTTTCTACCGATGAACTGGGGCCCATTGTCGCAGCTGATTTCTTTGGGAATGCTGAAACGGCATATGATATTTTTTCCTATGAAAGAGATGACATCTTGCTCGCGTATTTGCACGTACACACCTTCTTCCACCCATTTAAAAAATTAATCAGTTAAAACTAACAGAGAGCGTATCTTTCCCCGTCCCGCCGGAAGGGGCCGAATATATCCATCCCTCATTTTATGAATGGCCACGGCGAGGTGACTGAATGGAGGAGTTCCCCCGCGTGGTGTATCATGGGGGTGTACTTTTGGCACTGTTCACATCTTCGAACATAATTCGCTGCCTTTTTCTTCATGGTGGGCTAATAGTAGCTGGCACGGTTGAGAGTAAGGGTGTAATGTGGGCCGGTTCAGGACCGGGACCGCGGGCCTGGCGGTCCCAACGGTCCTGGTGGGCCGGTCCTTCCGAGCCGGTCTTCAAGGGGGGCTAAAGCCCGTGATGGGCCGGTCCTTACGTTTAGGACTGCGAGACCGGGACCGCTAAGACCGGGACCGGGTAGCGGTCATGGGCCGGTCTTCGCGGGCCTGGCGGGCCCCAACCGGTCCCAACGGTAATATTTTAAAAAATTTTTTTTTTTTTTAAAAATGGCCCAACGGCCAGATTTAAAAACTAGCCGTTGGAGGTCAAAAATAGCCGTTTTTGGCTTTAAAATTTAGCCAAATGGTCCCCAAACTTTAATATAACCCCAAACTTTATATAATTACACTTTTTCCCAATTCTCAACTATAAATACCCCCCCCCCTCCATTATTTCATTTTAACTCACCAATTCATCAATTTATCTTAATCTCTCTCAATCTCTCTCAATTGCTTATATTATTATTCCAAATTTGTGAAATTTTGTGAAGTTGGTGAATTGAAGTATTCAAGTCTTCAAGTCTTCAACAATTTGCAATTTTCAATTTTGAAGAAGTTGTTCGTCAATTCAGTAAAGTCGTTCCAACTCTTAATTTTTAAGAATATATTTTGTGTTATTTTGTTTGCATAAATATAATTAAAATGGCATTTTCATTGAAAAAAATATTTAGTGCTAAGGGAAAAGCTAAAATGGGTGAAAGTAGTCGTCAACCAACTAACCTTCCCCCCCCGGTTCCCCGACCTACCCGTCCTAGTGGTCCAATTATTCTTGATAGTGACAATCCCTGTTTTCAATTTAGCGATACTGAATTTTGTCATAATATTTCACGAGAAGATCAACTAGATAATGAAATTATGACTGCTCTTTATCCTAATATACAACTTCGTAGGCAATTGGATTTTGATGAAACCCAAGAGGATTTTGATGAAACTCAACAGGATGTAGATGAAACCCAAGAGGATTTAGATGACACACTTACTAGTCCGTCTAATAACCCAACTGAACCACAACACCCACATGTACAAACACCGACTTTTAATAGACAACCTTCTAAACGCCAAGAAACCTCATTAGTTTGGCAATTTTTTACTCAACTAAGAGATCAAAATAAGGCTCAATGTAAAAATTGTAATAAATTGTTGGTTCATCAATATACGAAGAGTGGCACGGGTACTTTGACTAGACACATACAAACACACCCTACTGAAAAAGCTAAATATAACAGATTAAAAGCACAGCTAGAGGGGACAAGTGTAGAAAAAGCGGGTAGCGCTAGTACGGGTTCTAATCTAGTTCAACCTGGAATAAACACTATCACCGGAGGTATATTATATTACGATCCAAATAAAGATAGGGAAGAATTAGCAAAGATGGTTACCGTTATGTGTTTACCGTATACTTTTCCTTCTAATCCTAATTTTGTGCATTATATTAGAAAAGTTTTTAATCCTACTTATAAAGGTTGGCCTCGTGCAACAGTTAAGGCCGATATATATAAATTTAAACATGAATACGAACAATATTTGCGGTATTTATTTAGTCATATAACTAATAGAATTTCTATTACCACCGATATTGGTAGAAGTAATAATGATTATGACTACCTAACTGTTACTAGTCACTGGATTGACGAGGAGTGGATAATGCAAAAAATGCAAAAATGCATTATTGGTAGAAGTAATAATGATTGTGACTACCTAACTCTTATAGATTTTTTAGAACATTTTTACAGTGCTACAAATGTATTTTCCGGACAATATTATCCAACTATTTCTAATTGTTTAGTTTATATTGCAGCATTATGTGCATTATTTGTGGATTATAACGAGGGTGGGCCTATTTATGAACTTGCTATAAATGCAATGAAAGAAAAATTTAAAAAATATTTTTTCCCTATCCCTCCTATTTATGGTGTATCAGCAATTTTAAACCCTACAATGAAATTAGGAGGTCCTCATTTTTGGTATACAAATATTTATAACGCTTTAGATCTTACAATAGAAGAACGTGCTACTCTTGCAGATGCAAAAGCATCAATTAAAATTAATACTCAAATAATTTATAATGCATACCAACAAGCCTTACAAAATTCTAGGCCAATTGTTCCAACCCCTACTTCGTCTACTTCACAGTCGTCCAAAAAAGCCGCGGGCTTGAAGGCACTTAAATCTTGGATGGAGTTTAGGGGTTCTCAAGGAGATAATTTTGACGAATCTTCCCATCTAAATGAGCTTCAAGTTTATTTGTCGCAGGGACTAGAGAAGGAGAATCCAGACGGGAGTTTTGAGCTTTTGGAATGGTGGAAGTTACGGGAAAAATATTTTCCTGTTCTTGCAAGGATGGCTCGCGATATATTATCTATTCAAGCTTCAACAGTTGCATCAGAGAGCGCCTTCAGTCAAGCAAGACTTCAAATAGGAGATCATAGAGCAGCTATGAGGGAGAGCTTGGAGAAGTCAGTGCTATTTAGAGATTGGATCCGCTCGGAAAGAAGAAACTTTGGACTTGCAGAATCACAACCGGATGTGGATGACGCTTACGAAGAAATGATTGCAGAGCTTGCTGAGGATGCTGCTTCACTCGGAAGTGGTGATGAACAAGCTTCTTTTCCACCACCGCCAACGGAACCTCCTCCAAATCTTGAAGGATTTATGAGATTTGTTAGAGATATGTAGATTGTGTTGTAAATTGTACTTTGGCACATCTTATTTAGTTTTTTTTCCTTTTAATGGTGGTATTAGTACCTTGTTGTGCTCATTCCATTGGGGGAGAGAAGATTAATAAAGATATGTCATTTTTAGTAATAAAAATTATTACACAAGTTTTTGATTTATCTCTTAATACATAATATATATCTATTTCATACATATACATATAATATATATACATAATATATATTATATATATACATAACATATAAACTTAACATATATATATACTTAACTTATATACATACTTACCATATATATATATAACTTAACTTATATATATACTTAATATAAGTACTTAATAAATTGTTATTCTTACTATTATTTTTATCTTGCCTATAGTGTAATATATAATATATATATATATATATATATATATATATATATATATATATACTTAACTATATATATCTTAACTTATATAATACTTAATATATATATATATATATACATATATACATATATATATATATATATATACATATATATATACTTAACATATATATATATATACTTAACATATATATACTTAACATATATATTAATATATATATACTATATATATATATATATATATATATATATATATATATATATATATATACTTAACATATATATACTATATATATATATATATATATATATATATATATATATATATATACACTTAACATATATATAGTTAACATATATATACTTATTAAATAAATTTTTTTTTTATTAAAAGCCCACGAAGCCCGCCAGGACCGGACCGCCAGACCCGGGACCATGTGGGCTTAGGCCCATCACGAGCCGGTCTTACCCACCAAGCCCACGAAGACCGGGACCGCCAGGCCCGGGACCGCAAAAAAAAAGACCGTTTTGGGACCGGGACCGTCTGGACCGGCCCGCCAGGCCCGTTTAGGCCCGGGACCGGCCCAGAATACACCTTTAGCTGAGAGTACCATGTTAGCGCTCCTCCTGTCAAAGTTTCACCAAACTTTTTCAGCAACACGGACGACACCTGTTCTTTTGATAAGTCGTTGCCTTTGTCAGCGGTTACATAATGGATCAGATGATCTTCCAGATCTTTGGTCCCGTCATATATTCTCAAGTATGGGGGCATCTTGAAGGTTTTAGGAATCGGGTGAGGAGCAGCTTCCTCACTATACAGTTGCTCGATGAACCTTCCCACGTCACATTTTGGCAGTAGCTTAGGGGCACTAGGTATTTTGTCTACCATTCCTGGTGCTCCTTTATTTGATCGCGAAGCGATTTATTCTCGTTCTCCATTTCTTCCATTTTCTTAAGAATGGTTGCGATTGCATTATCGCTTGCTTCGATATGGGTGTGGGCGTTGCTTGTCCGTATGATACTTGGTTCACCGGCAGCAGCCGCGATTTCCACCGTTGATGAGTCTTTAAGATTTTCCTTTCATAGTTTCTCGAGCATACCGCTTAGAGTTTTCATCAACCATTCCTTAGTAGTTTTTTTTTACTACTGGGGGTGTTTCCTTTGCTGCGGACGTTGAAACCCCTCTTTCATGCAAGATCGTTAGATTTTCGAGTGAAGAGGGTGAAATCTCCTCCTCCGGAACACTACTTGGTGTTACGTTCGCAACATTTTCTCTGCCGGCCTCTTTGAGGGAGCCTATGAGGTTGGTTGAGACATCTACTATCATCTTCAGCCTTGATTCTTTATGTGCCATTTGTTATTTCTACGGAGTTTGAAGGATAGTGATTGTTGTTCTTGATATCCGAGATGTTAACTATGATTTCGATTATCGAATTTCCCACAGACGGCGCCAAATTATTCGACTCAAAAGTTATTGAATACTTTTCGAGCAAATCAATCAATATAGATGAAGGGGTAAATCGTAGTCAAAGATAATGAACCCTAGGATAATCTTTGTAATTGATCTGAGCAGCGGTAATATAAATTAAGGGGAGAGGGAGAGGATGATAATTTTCGAGAGATAAAAGATGCAGTTTTTAGACAGAGAAGAGTGACAGAGACAATGTTAGAGATATCTTGTATTATCAATAATGAATCCCCCTTTTTACACAGCTCAGATTCCCTTTATATAGCGAAGAATCTTTCTTTAAATATTTAAAAGACAAAAATAAATATACGCTATAGAAGGGCCGACGTGGTTATAAAGTTGTCCCCCGTATTATCCCTAAGCCGTCCTTTTAACCGGACTCGCGTATGTACAGTTGGTCGTGCTTGCTTAGAGACTTGATCAGTCAAATTCGACCCCATACAAAATGACCCTTTGCCTTTAATTAAATTTTGTTAAGAGTTGTTTCATATCTGACTTGCGGTGCATCTTGGAAACCTCGTAGCAGCTAATAGGAGTTTTTTTTTTCTTTTTTTATAGTTTTGTCATTTGTAGGTTTCTTTAAATTTTGTGCTATTTTCAGCATCTTCAAGTGGTGTTTTCTTTGCACGATTACTTTTACGGTTTGAACTCAGTAACTATCATAAATAATTTTATTGTTACTCTAAGACTTCCATTCTTATACCTCAATGCATAAAAGTTAAATTAGAAAAGCTATATTTTTTTTTCTTCTTTTAAGTTATTGGAGCCAATGGGCGTTTTGGAAGCTTCAGAGCTGAGACACATATGTTTGAGCAAAAGGCACCAAAAGGTGTAATAACTTACAACTAACGATGTTGTTTAGGTGTTCACAAAATGTCGGTGGATTTGGATTAACCTTAGATTTTTCAACTTGCAAATTATCTCCATCTGATCCTTTGGGTCAAATTTTCCCGCAAGAAAAGGAACTCTCATATAAAACCAAACTCCCGTTACATCAGATAAAATAGATTTTATATATGTATGCAAGAATACGATAATTCATATTTTATTCTCGATTGTCATAATAATTCATTTTGAGCTAAAATCACATCACTTTATTAGACACACAAAGTTGTAGCTCGGTTAATATAGTACTTCCGTTCTTGTAACATATTCAGGTTAAATTCATTTGTTAAAGCTTTTTTTTCGTAAATTCAGTTCTTTAATTTGCCGAACATCTTGACACGATCTTTAGAAATCATCTTTGGTACCATAATGTTAATACTACATGTTTCATTTCCCATTTGATATTTTGCAATTATTTTCTAAATTTTTTGCTGTAACAAGTTCTAAAAATATGTAATTCTATTTCGAAAATTGAGGTTTTGTTCATTTAAGAACGACAATTCATTACTCTTAAGGATATGCTTGATATAAAAATTTATTCTCTTATATGGGAAAAAAATGATAAAATGTAAAACTCGCGTTTTCACTATCATTTAAAAGAATAATTTTTGTACTTTGAATATAGTTGGATTACATTTCCTACATTTTATTTCCAAAGATGGAATCTATAACTTCTGGTTAACTAGAAAGATCCAGACGATTCCACCACAGTCCTGTCATTTTATCCTCTTTGATTATTGGTGCAAATGAATGTTTTGGAAGCTTGAGTCACATATGTTTCAGTGACCAAAATGTGGTACAACTAACATAGTTGTTTGGGAGTTAACCAACAGTCGGTGAATTTGGATTAACTTAGACTTTCCAACTTGCAATTGTCTCAATCTTTTGGGTCTAATTTTCCAACGAAAAAAAAAAAAACTCACGTTACATCAGATATATATATAGTGAATATTTAAGAGTAGAATTTCATATTTTACTCTCGATTGTCAGAATTATATTTTTGAAGTAAAATCACGTTATTAGACACAAGTTGTAGCTCAGTTACCTTGTGCTTTTGTGCTTGTGGTATATTCTGAGGATCGAACCGAAAGGGTGTCAAATTCTGTAACCAGCACTACAAAGTCAAATTTTCCTTTTCAATAAATGACAATTTTCCAGAGAGAATTAATAAAAATTACATTACCACTAATACAATAAGTTACTTGAACGCTTATGCTTACGTTGTTGCTTCTTGGCTTTCACCTCTTCTGAATGATGCTTTGTATTTACTGATTTAAATAAATTGATTCCACTCCTATAAGCATCGATTATCTGAATGATTCTTCATACAAACGTAATCTGCACTCACACCCACTATATGGTGTTCCCACTTAAATTTAAATTATGCTCATGCATAGAAAACACTTGAGTTAGTTGTGGGGGTGGGGGTTTGATTATGTACTAGAAATCTCGTCAATACTTCATTCTCTCTCCCTCTCACTTTTTATTTTTTAATTTCTTTTTTCTAGTGTTC
>JASVEL010000224.1:0-101654 GCA_032618575.1 Nicotiana noctiflora
TAGAGGGTATTCAGGTAGACCTAAGCAAGATTGAGGCAGTCAAGAATTGGCCTCGATCAGCTTCAGTAACCGAGATTCGGAGCTTCTTGGGGTTAGAAGGTTATTACCGTCGGTTCGTAGAGGGTTTCTCTTCTATCGCAACCTCGATGACCTGGTTGACCCAGAAGGTTGCCCAGTTCAAGTGGTCAGATGAGTGTGAGGCGAGCTTTCAGAAGCTCAAGACAGCTCTGACTACGACACCAGTGTTGGTTTTGCCCACGGGTTCAGGGCCTTACATAGTCTATTGTGATGCTTCCCGTACTGGGCTTGGAGTGGTATTGATATAGGATGGCAAAGTTATTGCCTATGCTTCGAGATAGTTGAAAATCCATGAGAAGAATTATACGATTCAAGACCTAGAGTTGGCAGTGGTTGTTCATGCCTTAAAAATTTGGAGGCATTATCTATATGGTGTGGCATGTAAGGTATACATGAATCACAAGAGTCTTCAATACTTGTTCAAGTAGAAGGAGTTGAATGTGCGGTAGAGGAGATAGCTAGAGTTGTTGAAAGATTATGATGTTACTATCTTATATCACCCAGGTAAGGCTAATGTAGTGGTCGATGCGTTGAGTAGAAAGTCTGCCAGCATGGGTAGTCTCGCTTATATTCCGGCCAGCCAGAGACCGTTTATTTTAGATGTTCAGACCTTAGCCAACCGATTTGTGAGATTAGATATTTATGAGCCTAGCAGAGTGTTGGCTTGCACGGTCGCTCGGTCTTCTCTATTGGAGCGTATCCGTGAACGGCAGTTTGGTGATCCCCATTTATGTGTTCTGAGAGACACGGTGCAGCGTGAAGGTTCTATGAAGGTAACCTTAGGTTATGACGGGGTGTTGAGATTGCAGGGGCGATTTTGTGTGCCCAATGTTGACGAGATTCGAGAGTTTATCTTAGCGGAGGCCCATAGTTCTCGATATTCTATTCACCTGGGTGCCACGAAGATGTATCAGGACTTACGACAACATTATTGGTGGCGTAGGATAAAAAAGGACATTGTTGCGTATGTCGCTCGACGTTTAAACTGTCAGCGGGTCAAATATGAGCATCAGAGGCCTGGTGGTATGTTTCAGAGAATTAGGCTTCCCAAGTGGAAGTGGGAGCGAATTACAATGGATTTCATTACTAGACTTCCATTGACTCGGAAGAAGTTTGATGTTATTTGAGTCATTGTTGATAGGCTGACCAAGTCAGCACATTTCATTCAAGTAGCAGTCTACTATTCATCTAAGAGGTTAGTGGAGATTTATATTCGGGAGATTGTTCGCCTTCATGGGGTGCCGGTAACTATTATCTCAGATCGGGGTACGCAGTTTACCTCACGCTTCTGTAGAGCGGTTCAGCAAGAGTTAGGCACCCAGGTTCAGTTGAGCATAACTTTTCATCGCCAGACGGACGGTCAGTCTGAGCGGACCATTCAAATTTTAGAGGATATGCTCCGAGCTTGTGTCATTGACTTTGGAGGCTTGTGGAACTAGTTTTTGCCTTTAGCAGAGTTCGCCTACAACAATCGCTACCAGTCTAGCATTTAAATGGCTCCATATGAGGCGTTGTATGGCAGGCGATGCCGGTCTCCAGTCGGATGGTTTGAGCCAGGAGAGGCTCGGTTGTTGGGTACTGACTTAGTTCAGGAGGCCTTAGATAAGGTCAAGACTATTCAAGAGAGGTTGCATTCAGCTCAGTCTAGACAGAAGAGTTATGCAGACCGTAAGGTCCGAGATGTAGATTTCATGGTTGGTGAGCGGGTATTGCTCCGGGTGTCGCTTATGAAGGGCGTGACTCGCATCCCATGGAAGGTGCAGGATTGTTTATGATTGAGGATTGTGACTTGGTCCATCCCGAACAAAAATGTATGTATATTGGCGATTGATAATCACTATGTATTGAATATATCTAAGCTTATTGTCGTGTTTGGGGCCTTGTACCGATCTGTAGCATCCTAAGAAGATGAATATCATTGTGATAGCATGCATTGTATAATCATTGATCTCAGTCTTGTGCTTAATCACTGTTATGAAATGGTAAGTCACTTTTCCTGAAGTTAAATATCTAATGTATATTCTTCTTAATAAATTGGAAATTGGGAAATTAATGGAATATGTTAGATGACTCATATGCATACTGTGGACTGAGTATGGATCGGGCTGCATGCCACACCAAATGTTATAATTGAGTATGGATCGGGCTGCACGCCGCAGCAAATGTAATGATTATATTCTGGTTGGGCTGAACGAGCCCCTCCGAAGCCGTTATCCACATTTGTTCCCCGACTAAGGTAATTCCTTCTTTTGTCCGTTCGAGGATGAACGATTGTTTTAGAGGTGGAGGATGTGACGACCCAAAAGGCCATCACCTGTTTTCCTTATCTATTCTGTGCTTTTGAAACCTTGAAAACCTCATTTCATATTACCTTGATTTGCGTGCATAGTTCGGGTGCATAGACGGAAAGTTTTGTGTTAAAATCTGTGAAAATTTTGAAGAAATTTTATATTAATATGATTATAGTTGACTTTGGTCAACATTTTTAGTAAACGACCCGGACCCGAGATTGGACTGTCTTGGAAGGTCCGTAGAAAAATATGGGACTCGGGTATGTGCCCGGAGTCAAAATCCGAGGTCTAGAACTTGAGTAAAAGAATTTTTCGATTAAATTGTTTTTCTGAAAATATTAAGGAAAATGAGAATGAAAATTGATTAAAAGACTATGGTATCGGGCTCGTATTTTGGTTCCGACACCCGGTACAAGTCTTATATATTGTTTAGGATCTTCATGTAAAGTTTCATTGAAAACGGACGTCGTTTGACGTGTTTCCTACCTAAATAGCTAAAGTTAAGGTTTATGAACTTTGAAATGAAAAGTGATGATCTTGGGGTTTAATTCGTTGAATTTGATTTTATTTTAGCGATTTGATCGCTCGAGCAAGTTCGTATTATGTTTTTGAGTTAGTGTGTGTGATTGGTTAGGAGCCCCGAGGTCTCGAGAGTATTTCGGAGGTGTGTGAGGGTGTTTTTACATTGGGAAATAGGATCAGATTTCAGTTGCAGACCTGTGTTCTTCGCGAACATGGTCCTAGGCTCGCGTTAGCACTGCCTTGTTATCCCCTCCACAGTGTTCGTGTTCTGGCCACCGCGATCGCGATGGTCTATTCTGTTCTCTATCGCGTTCGTATCTACCTGATAGCATTCGCGTAGGCCATTTTCCGAGGGCCCAGCTTTTCCTTCTTCGCGTTCACGTGCTCCCAACCGCGAACACGATGCCCCCTCCCCCCCAGTTTTTCTTCATCGCGAATGCATCCTTGGTGTCGCGATCGCGAAGGGTAAATCCATTATGTGATTTTTAAAAAAAGTCCAGAACAGTAGCAACACGTGATTTATTCCCACTTTTCATAAACCTTGTCTTCTCCACAGCATATAGACGATTTTTAGAGCTAATCTCCACCAAAGCTTCTTGGGTAAGTAGTAACTGACCATCTTCTTCACTTTCTATAATCATTTATACATTTCCTAGACCTAAATCATGAAGTTGAAGGTAGAAATTATGGGTTTTGAGCAAAGTTAGGGTTTTGAGAATTTTGGGTAATTCAACCCCAGTTTGGGGTCGAACCTTAAAACAAATTATATCTTTGGATTCGTAAGGTTATGGGTGATTGAGTTTTGGTCTGAACCTCGAGTTTCAACAACGTGGCCTGGGGGCATTTTGGGAATTTTGGGGATTTTTTTGGGTAAAACTTAGGAAAACCATTTTTATGCGTTCAAATCAATTCATATAGTGTTTATTAAAGTAATTGAACAAATTATGATTAGATTCGAGTAAATTGGAGGTTGAATCACAAGGTAAAGCAATAGTTGAAGGTTAAGCGGACTTCAAGGCTTTGAGGTAAGTGTTTGGTCTAACCCTAGCTTGAGGGTAGATGAGTTGAGTCTTGTTGCTAATTGCTATGTGATCGAGTATGATGTATAGGCATGGTGATGAGTATCTATACATTGGTGTCTAGCTTGACTGTGAGTCTTTATAATGTGATTATCATGAACTGATTATGATTTTCATGTTTATTGGAGTATTCCTATATGTTGTGAATAACATGTGAATGATAATATGATAATTTGATTCCTTTGAGCATTGGCTCGAATTATGATACGAATATTGAAAGCATATGAAATGACTTATGTTATTGAAGAGCGTTGGCTCCAGTTGTAGAATGAATATTGAAAGTACAAGTGATATTGAACCTCTAGAGCAATTGCTTGAAAAGAATTGTGAAGTAAAAGTGAGAAAGAGGAGAGGTCATTATGTTGCCTTCTTGGCGGGCCATGGTTAAGTTGTGGTTCCATGGTGTTGTGTTGTTAATCGATGTTACGAATTCTTCGGGTGATGTTTCCTTGTGTTAGGTAAAGCTTATGGCTATAGCTGAGGTGATTAAGTATTGTGACAAGTTAGCTATAGATAGGGTGGTTGGGTGTGGTAGTCGGTTAGATGTAACTGAGGTGGTTAAGTGTGGAAATAGGTTGGTTATAGCTGTGGTGGTTAGATATTGGAATTAATATGGTAGTTAGATGTTGGGACTAATGGGGTCATGGTAACCCCCTTGCCGAAATATTTGAGAAGATGTTTTGTTCCCTCACTGGGATGTCGTTATATTGTTGTTTGTGACGGAATATGAGATAAGAATTTCTTGGAGCTTGGTCTCCAGTGATATCGTGAGATAAGAAAAGTAAGAAAAAGAAAATGTTGTTAATTATTCCCTCGCCGGGACGTAAGTACTTATTGTATTCTCCCTTGTCGGGATGATTGAATTTTAACTATATTCCCTTGCCAGAATAATTGAACTAATAATTGTGCTCCCTTGCTGGGATGATTGAAATGTTAATTGTACTCCCTTGCCGGGATGTTTGCTATGTATTTCTCTGTTGTGTGTCCCTTAATTGTGACTATTGCTTGGGGACTCAGACTGTTAAATGATATTGAGGAGCGGGTTGCACGCCGCAACAAATGATATTGAGGAGCGGGTTGCGCACCGCAACAATGATAAATGATAAATAATGTGGGTCGGGTTGCACACCGCAACAGTGATATGTGGAGCGGGTTGCACGCCGAAATAATGGTAATTATGGAACGGGTTGCACACCGCAACAGTTGTTGACATCTGTGGTTATGCCTGAATATTGTTTTCTTGTTTCACGGTGGAATTAAGATATTTTTGGTTGTTACTTTAGATTATTGTTTAATTGTATTTCCTCGCAGTATGTTCCCCCTTCAATGTTGTTGATTTCTTGGTATTCGATTTTCCGATGTATATTTTATAACTGCACAGGTTTATGTGGTGTCCAGTCTAGCCTCGTCACTACTTCGCTGGGGTTAGGCTAAGCACTTACTAGCACATGGGGTCGGTTGTGCTGATACTACACTTCTGTGCATTTTTGCACAGGTCCAGGTTTAGAGCAACAACAACAATAGTTCGATAGCAGGTTCTTACTATCACGAGACTAAGGTAGCCTTGCAGGCGTCCGTAGGCCCGGTGTCTCTTCTTATGCTTTTCATTTATATTGTGGTCTCATTGTTTCGAGATATACAACTGATATATTTTCTTCCAGACCTTTATATGTAGTTTATTCTTAGTGTTTCATGAGTATGTGACACTAAATCTTGGGTAGAGGATGTTGCTGAGTATTTCGTATTTATTTCAGACTTATAAAAAAAATAGACTTTCGCAGTTATTGTTATTATTATTATTATTATTAGTTATGCCATTAATTTGACAACAAGATGGTTTTACTAATGAAAACGGTGAGTAAATTAGTTTGCCTAGCTACTACGAATGGGCGCCATCACGATTCCGATGGTGGGAAATTCGGGTCGTGACAGTCGATTAGAGCGAGGTCGAATATTTGACTCTTAAGTTATTTGAACAAGGTCGAATGTAAATAAATTTGAGCAATGTCAGTCGAACATTCAACTCTCAAGTAATTCGAACAAGGTCAAATATTAATAAATTCGAGCAAGGTCGAATGTTAGTCGATTCAAGCAAGGCCGAATGTTTGAATCTTAACTTGGCGTAATGTATGAACCCGGCGGGGATGAAAAACTAGTGTGTTTGCGTATTTCACTTTGTTTTTACATTCATTGGAGAAGTTTACATGTCTTTTCTCTTTTCATGCATACATAGGGGAAGTCCCATACAATGAAGTTCCAGTCTATCTAGTCCCTTCATTGATCGACCTGTAAACATAGTTGAGAGGTCGAGTGATGAACTTATACTTAACTTCAAGACGCTCTCTTCTTCATCGCATTAAAAATCTCCTCGAGAAAACCCAATTGGGACAAAACTCGGGTAAGGGAAAAAAGAGTACAACTCGGGAGACGTCTATCCTTAGAAGTTAAATTATTTGAGGTGGGCGACATTTCAATTGTTTCATAGTAATTTTCCTTCTATTGTTTCTAGATGGAATGACCGTTTATTTACTGTCACGTGGATTTTGTGTGGGACGTCCCAATTGGTTCCCAATTTGCCTTCTTGTGGGTTTTTGCTTGCTTGTGTTTTGGCTTTGAGTATGTAGTCCCCGAATGTCTCTCCCCTATTCGGCTTCATCGAGGTCTTGCCTTATTTTTCCATCATTGCTTGGCCCGCTCTCATTTGAATACCTTAGGCTTGGTTCCCCGAATTTGACCAGTATTACTGTATTAGTCTCATATACCAATGAATATGGTATTTCTTCTGTGCTCATTTTTGGTGTAGTGCTCTATGCCCATAGCACTTCCAACAGTAGTTCCGGCACAGTCTCTTCTCGAGCTTCTTTTTATGATGTTCAATATTGTTTTGTTGGAGGATTTTGCCTGAATGTTGCTTGTGGTATGATATGACACGGAGAGTATTCTTTTGATATGCGATTTCTCAAAGAACTTGACAATCGTTTTTCTAGTGCACTGGGGACTGGTGTCACAACTAATTTCTTTGGGGATGTCGAAGCGGAATATGATGTTTCTCCATATGAATGTGATTATGTCTTGCTCGTGTATTTGGGTGAATGCACATGCTTCTACCCACTTGAAAAAATAGCCAGCTAAAACTAAAAGAAATCATACATTACCTCATTTTGCCGGGAGGGGTCCGGCAATGTCCATTCCCCATTTGATAAAACGCCAGGGCAAGGTGATTGAATGAAGGTGTTCAGCCGCTTGGTGAATCTTGGGGGTGTATCTTTGGCACTGCTCGCACCTTTTGATGAAGTCGGCGGCTTCATTTTTCATCATAGGCCAATAATAGCCTACTTGTATGAGGAATCTAACGAGAGCTCGGTTGCCGGTGTGAGCCCCGCAGTAGCCTTTGTGTACTTCTTCGAGGATGTACCATGTTTTTCTAGGGGACTGCCAAATGTTCTTTTGTACTTGGCCGCCCATATTTGAAGCTTCTTGGCTTATTTTTTGTTGGGTGGGAGCACTCAGTCCTGCAAGTATGATATAATACGATTGTGTTAGTCACAAGTTTGATTTATAGCTCATCCTTAATTTGGTCTAGTAATGAATGGAGGAGAGTGACCACGTCCCCTTCTCCGGTTATGCTTTTGGTGGCCGCTGCCAGTTTCGTAAGGTCGTCCACTTCGATGTATTGCGCTCGAGGTATTTGGTCGAGCTAGCATTCGTGGAACTCGGGTAATAGTTTGCAAATTTTGGCTTGATATATTTGTAGTCGATACTCCTTAATTTGGAAAGTCACTATGACTTAATTGACGATGAGTTGCGAGTCACATCAAAGGGTGACTCGCCGTGCTCTGTACTTGAGTGCTAACTTTAAACCTGAAATCACTGCCTCATGCTCGGCCTAATTGTTAGTAATATCAAGGCATCGTATGGATTGGCGAAACATTTCGCCTGTTGGGACCTCGAGCACGAGTCTAAGTCTAGATCCTGATGCGTTAAAAGTGCCATTGGTATACAAAACCCATTGGTCGTGTATGTGTCTATTACGTATAAAAGTAATCAACTCCAAAGGATACTTCGAAAGATTTTGAGATTTCATTATCAACATTAGCATCAAATTAGTACTTCTTATATATCACACGGTTCTTACGAAATTCGGGTTCGATATTCATTTCAAGTGCAATTTCCGTGGTAGAAATCATCGTAGTTGCAAATTATTTTTCTCTATATTTGTTAAAGAAGAAATTAAACTTTTTTACTTTACATAACTCTTTTTTAAACTTATACATAGTTTATTAGGTGTAAGAAAAAATGGGGCCCCTACAAATATGGGGCCTAAAGCGGTTGTTTTACTTGCTTTATGCCTGCCCCACCCCTGAATTTATGAATTTGTTGTTACAAATGAAGGAAAAGTAACTTTAGGAGATAATTTGAGATAATTTAATAACCATTTGAGTAATAGATTCTCTCAATACTTCATCTGTCAAACTTTTTATTCTTTTTAGATCGGACGAAGGCATACATATATTTTTTCCATTTATTCTTAGACGAGGAAGTGAGAAATTGATATGCACATCTTTTGTTTAAATATGCTGACCAGTCTACACGGTTCAATAGGCTTACTAAAACGTTGACTTTCTTTTATTTGCATTATTTCAGTTCGATCTAAAAAAGAAAACATATCTAAAACTATATATGAGCAAACTGTACACGCTAAGAGCTCGTTTGGCTTAGCTGATTTAGAGTAGGTGTTAAAAAACACTTTTAAGTGTTGAAGCTGATTTAAAAAATAAGCAATCACGTTTGGATAGAAGTGCTGAAATTAATAATATGCAGCTAAAGAACTCGGTATACGAAGAGTTTTGTTTAAAAAGATGTACTTTGGAGATATAATAGTAAATATTTTGGTCAAAGTTAAACTACTTATAAACTGAAATTTGATAAGTTGGGGGAGACCAACTTATGGCTTTAGGCAGATTTTTGGCTTATAAGTACTTAACTTATAAGCACTTTTAATTTTACCAAACGCGTAGATAAGCCAAAAAGTGCTTATAAGTCAGTTTGACCAGCTTATAAGCTTAGCCAAACACCCTCTGAGAGAAAATGAGACACTTGCCCTATCTTTTAACGAGACATATGCTTGATTCATGCCTTCTTGGTTTAAGCTTTAATTGTAACCATTAACGGGTTTGTTTTGCTCAAAAGTTGTTGAATACCTTTGAACGAATCAATCAATGTAAATACAGGGACAATCGGAATCAACGGTAATATATATTGAAGATTGATCGTCGGATTAGTGTGTGTAGATAGCCCTTACAAGAAGATAATAAAGTTTAATGTAGTATCTAGAATAAATGAGCACTAGAAATGTTGATAATAGAGAGAAAAGTGATATAGAGAGATAGTTGTCTTATTAAAAATTGATCGATCCCCACAAATGGAGGGAGACCCTTCTTTATATAGGGAAGAGGCCCCCTCGCCCAACTATTACATTGGCGCTAAGATATTACAAGTATATTGGAAATATAAAACGGGGGAGGTTGGGGACGTCTACCTAGACAAGTCCGCCGGCTCGATATTTTAAGGGTGGGAATGTATCCTTCTCGGCGTACGGCCATGAATGAGGACGTCCCCGAATGTCGCCGTCCTCGTGAGGAGGCGCCCCCATCCTGCACTTCATCCAGATTTAGCCACATGTATATACAATCTAGCCATACTTTGCGTCCGATTTGTCCTCATACAGATAGTCCCTCCGCCTATTGGAGATGTGCTCGAGGTGTGTCTGCGATGGGAGGATAAGTCCAATCCACATAGGGTCATGTGCACACATGCATACGTGGCACATTCTTCTGAACCGTCGCCTACTGACGGCGTGCGTCATAATTACTGTTGTTTTCAATGTTGGTCATAAATTCGATTTGATGTTTCGGTTCCCCGTCTTTTTTTTTGTGCAAAAACCCTTCAAATTTCGCGCAACAACTTGTTATAAATAGAGGGCAGTTTCAATACTATCCTCTCTTTTAGATCATCAAAAACTCCTTGCCTCTTAACTTCTCATCTTCACATATCTGGCAATCTATCTCTCTATTCTTAGCATCATTCTACCATTTTCTTATAATATCCAGTTAGTAACTCAACAAGACTTAGAAAAAATGTCTAAAGGCAGTCGCCGTCGGGAACCAGAAGGGGAAGAGACTGGCTCCGGGGCTTCCCGACGGTCGAGGGGTAACAAGAAGGTCAAAAAACCCCTTGTCCCTCTCAAGGAAGACAATCTCCTTCCTCGTGATCTGAGTGTGAGGAAGGACTTCTCCACACCGGCGGAGGCCGATGTATGGGAAATGTCCACGTTCACTGTGGGCCAACTTCATGACCTGAGGGTATCCTGCCATGTGCCGAATGAGGTAGAGACGAGCGTGGCCGGGAACGACATGGTCTATGTACATCGTCCGGGGTTCTGTGCCATCCACGAGTATTCCTTCATAATGGGGTGCGAACTTCCGATTTTTACCCCTTGGCGGAGGCACTGTGCCGCTTCTACAATATCTGCCCGACCCAGCTTAATCCGTATACGTGGAAGATGTGCCGGATCTTGATGACATATGCGGAGAGGGCTAGCGTGGACGTTTCCGTCCACCATCTACTACAGCTGTTCAGTCTCGGCTATATAAGGGGCAAGATGTTGCAGTTGAAGAATCGCAGAACAAAGGGCTTAGTCGTTGAGGCGGACGATAAGCCCAACCGCTAATTCTAGATGAAGTATTTCTATATCCCTACCTCGGATTTGGTGGCGGACGCGGCCGGTTCTCCGGAGGTGTGGAATGCCAACCGTAAGTATTAATTTGTTCTCTCCGTATTTTTGTACATTGCTCGTTATTACGCCGTTTTTCAGACGCCAACACCCTTTATTTTTTTGTACGTAGTGGGGACGTGCACGCCTCAGCCTGTCCCCGGCATAAGGGAGTGGGTGAAGCAACTGATCCCCTAGGTCGAATAGTGCAGGACGTGGGCTGCCTTCGCTTTGAAGTATGGCCTTCCAAGTATGGTCCCAACTCACTAGTTTCCATCTCTATTTTTCTTTTATTTTAGGGGTCGCCATAACTGATGTTTTATCTTATTTTGCTGCAGCTCGGAACGTAACGCGAAGATGGAGACGTCGTGCCGCCAGTCCCTCCTCTTCGGAAACCGAGCTTGTGGTCTCCGTCAGGTAGGATCTTCCTGAAGTTGCCCATCCCGAGGAGGGCCGGACGGATGTGGTCACATTCGGTGACGGGGCTACCGAGGTCGCCAACCCGGGTCTGGTCACATTCGGTGCCCGTGCCCTCCGGGAGTCTTTACTATTTGACGCTCCCGGACCTTCTCGTTTCGTGCCAGAGCTGGCTATTGACCAGGCATCTGGGGCGAACAAAGAACCCTCATCCCTCCCTGTTGAAGAGGGCGCTCCGGCTGATGATGAACCGGCGGAGCGAAAGAGGCGTAGACTGCTCACTAGTAAGGGAGTGGTCGTGGCACAAAAGCAAAAGAAACCGGCAACTCGCCGTCCTGAATCGAGGCTGGTCTTGCTGGGAGACGCCATTCGACCGTGAGAGCCGCAGTTTTGAGTGCGGCTGAGGTGAATGTCGCTCCTCCAAATGCTGAGGGTGACAGCGTACTAGCTACCGCCGCTGAGACCACGGGTGCGGGGGTAACTACCGCTGAGCCAACCTCCGCACCCGCGGGTGTGCCGCCGTCATAAGGCGTTGAGGCAACTCCTAAACCAGCAGATGTGCCACCGCGGGAGCAAGCTGGAATGGGCACGCTAGAGACGGGTCACAACCGTCGAATTGTGATTCCGACAAGTTACAACCTGTTGCTGGATAGTCAGCAGGCCGTGATGGACTTTGCCCTATTATGTGGGCTGCCGAAGTGGAGTTGCTGAAGTCGGTGAGCGACCACGACCTGTCTCGCCGAGTTGTCGGTGCCGCCCTGCAGGTATGACTTGATATATATATATATATATATATATATATATATATATATATATTCTCTTCTTTTGTTTTGAGGTTTTAACTTGCTTTCTTTCTTTATTTTTTTTGTATACTCTTATTCTGTAGGTGTAGCGGAGCCGAAGGGACCAGAAGAAAATAATTACCCTTCGGAAGGCGTTGAAGATATACAAGGAGGCCCGCGAGAAACACAAGGCGCTCGCGAATTGCTTTTCCCGGGACACGAATTTCCGCCTCCTCTGGGAGAGCGTACAGTCGCTGGAGGAACAACTGCGCAAGCAGACGGAGCAAATTGAAAAGGCGGATGCTGACCTGCTGACTGTAGTGACTTGGAACGCCGAGCTAGAGAGCCTTCTCCAACAGCGGGAGGGGGAAATGGATTTGGATCGCGTAGCAATAATGGAGGTAAGTGAGCTACGCGCCAAAGTCGATGCCTTATCGTCCGAGCTTCAAGCAGTTTCGGCTCAAGTGGCGGTTGCTCGTCAAGCAGAGGCTGTTGGCCCAGTTGGGGACATTCCTCGCGAAGCCATGATATGTTGGTGTATGTCGAGGCGAGGCGAACTATGTTCGAAGAGCTGCAGGACGCCGGTAGAGCTACCGAGGCGAAGGTCGATGAGCAGTGTCGTCTGGTCAGGACAGCTCGTGAAGTCTATGGCTACGACCCTGATTCCCCAGTTCAGACGGCAGCTCCTTTGCTAACGCGGATCAACTGGGCACTGGGTCATGGATCGAGAGGATATTCCCGGATGATAGTGAGGGCGGCGCTGATGGGGCTGAAGGAGACAGCGAAGGCTTTGGTAGTTGAGTAGGGTTTATGTATTATTGTAATTTGTAGCCTCCCCCCCCCCCCTTGTAACTGTGTAATCATGTTTCAATAAAGAAATCTTTTTTGTTAATGTTTCTAATCTTCCTTCTTTGTTTTTACTTCTGTATTGTCGAGGTCGACCTTAGTCTCCAATTTGTATGGCGAAGACCCTTCTGCCTGAATTCATTCTTGAACTGGGGCGAACCCATATTTTGACATCGAAGGCACTTAGCCTGAGTCCCAGTTTGGCTGAGGTCGGGCTTATACGTCTTGCGCGGCCGTCCTTCCGACCTTTTGTTTTGCCTCGGAGAGACCGTACCATTATCTTTTAATTGTTAATGCCTTAGGCTTCCGTTTCTCCTGGAGGAGACCGTAGCCTTCTTCTTTAGATGTTTTAGGCCTTAGCCCTTTGTTTTGTCTGGAGAAGGCCATAGTCTTCTCCTTTGAACGTTTTAGGCCTTAGCCACTTGTTTCGTCTGGAGGAGGCCGTAGCCTTCTCTTTTAGATGTTTTAGCCCTTAGGCCTTTGTTTTGTCTGGAGGAGGCCATATCCTTCTCCTTTGGACGTTTTAGGCCTTAGCCACTTGTTTCATCTGGAGGAGGCCGTAGCCTTCTCCTTTAGATGTTTTAGGCCTTAGCCCTTTGTTTTGTCTGGAGGAGGTCGTAGCCTTCTCCTTTGGACGTTTTAGGCCTTAGCCATTTGTTTCATCTGGAGGAGGCCGTAGCCTTCCCCTTTAGATGTTTTAGGCCTTAGCCCTTTGTTTTGTCTGGAGGAGGTCGTAGCCTTCTCCTTTAGATGTTTTAGGCCCTATCCCTTTGTTTCGTCCGGAGGAGGCCGTAGCCTTCTCCTTTGGACGTTTTAGGCCTTAGCCATTTATTTCCTCTGAAGGAGGCCGTAACCTTTCATACAATATGGTCGTAGCCCTTCATTCATTGGAGATGGCCGTAGCCTTTCATACAATATGGTCGTAGCCCTTCATTATTGGAGATGGCCGTAGCCCTTTATTCATTGGAGATGGCCGTAGCCTTTCATACAATATGGCCGTAGCCTTTCATTCATTGGAGATGGCCGTAGCCTTTCATACAATATGGCTATAGCCCATCATTCATTGGAGATGGCCGTAGATTTCATACAATATGGTCGTAGCCCTAGTCCCTGTGATGTGCTATTCGTACCGATCAGTACGCTTAGCACATCAGAATAGATTTGCAAGCAATTCTGGACATCTCCTTCGTCACCTCATTAAAAACCTCTCCGAGAAAACCTAATTGGGACAAAACCCAGCAGAGGGAAAAAGAGTACGACTTGGGGGGTGTCTCTTAGAAGTGGAAACGCTTGAGGTGTAAGATATTCCAGTTGTTTTGGAGTATCTTTCCATCCATGGTCTCCAGCTTGAAGGTGCCCTTGTCTGCCGCTGCGATGATTTTGTAGGGTCCGTCCCCATTGGTTCCCAACTTTCCCTCGTTGGGATCCTTGGATGCAGTGTTTTGGCTTTTAGCACGTAATCGCTCGTCTTGAGTGGATGAATTTACGTCCTTTTGTTCTAGTACCTCTCGACCTGCTGTTTCTGCGCCACTAACCTGATGTGGGCCATTTCTCTTCTTTCTTCGGCCTTGTCCATTGTAGTCGGCTTGTGTCGTTCTCATCTCCGCTTATGTGTGAATATATGAGACTCAGTTTGCCGACTTCAACTGGTATGATGACATCGATTTCGTAGACTAATGAGTAGGGAGTTTCTCCTGTGGAGGATTTGGGGGTGGTTCTATGTGCCCACAATACTTCTGGTAGCAGCTCAAACCATAATCCCTTGGCGTCTTCAAGTTTCTTCTTCAGGATGTTTAATATAGTCTTGTTGGATGATTCCGCTTGGCCGTTGGCGACTGAGTGATATGGCGTTGAGAGTATTCTTTTTATGTGCCATTTGTCGAAAAAGTCAGTTGTCTTTTGCCCTATGAACTGTCGTTCGTTGTCGCGCGTTATATCCTTAGGGATGCCGAAGCGACATATGATGTTCTTCCAGATGAAGGCTATGACTTCTTGCTCGCGGATTTGGGCGTAGGCGCCTGCTTCTACCCATTTAGAAAAATAGTCAGTTAAAACTAACAAAAAGTGTACCTTTCCTCATCTGGGAGGCAGCGATCCGACTATATCCATCCCCCATTTGATGAATGGCCATGGGGAAGTGATCGAGTGGAGGGGTTCCCCCGACTGATGTATCATGGGAGCGAACCTTTGGCACTTCTCGCATCGTCGGACGTAGTCTGCCGCGTCTTTTTTTATTGTAGGCCAATAGTAACCGGCTTGTATTAGGCACTGCACGAGTACTCTATTTCTTGTATGGGTGCCTCAATGACCTTCATGGACTTCTTCCAGTACCGGAGTCGTCTGGTTGGGCCCCAGGCACTTGGCCAGGGGTCCTCCAAAAGTTCTTTTGTAGAGATCGCCGTTCATCAGGCAGTATCTGGCTACTTGTGTGCGAAGCTTTCTGGCTTCTTTTTTGTCGTGCGGTAGTTGCCCTTCCTACAAGTATGATAGGAACTGGTTGCGCCAGTCCCATGTTAGGTGTAGAGAGAATACCTCGCTGCGATCGATGGCGGAATGCATGATGGTGACGGTGCTTTCTTTGCTCAGGTTAGTAGCCGATGCGGCCAGTTTGGCCAATCCATCGGCTTTGGTGTTGTGTACCCTACGTACTTGCTCAAAGCAACATTCGTCGAATTGGGCCATCAGTTTACAGACTTTTGCTTGATATTTTTGTAATCTTTGCTCCTTGATCTGGTAGGCCCCGGCGACTTGATTTATCACAAGTTGTGAGTCGCCATGCAAGATCAGTCGGCGGGCCCCGTATTTGGTGGCTAATTTCAAACCTGCAATAACAGCTTCATACTCTGCTTTGTTGTTAGTCATCTCGGGGTATCGTATGGACTGGTGAATGACCTCGCCCATAGGGATCTCAAGAACGAGTCCCGGTCCCGATCCGGAGGCATTCGCGGCCCCATCGATGTGGAGTATCCAGGGGTCCATGTTAGGGGTCGTTCGCAGGGCCTCCTTCTCAGCCTCAGGTGAGATGCCGGTGCTGAAGTTGGCTATGAAGTTGGCGAGGACTTGCAATTTGATGGCGGTTCTAGGGATATAGTTGATATCGTGCTCGTTGAGTTCTATAGCCCATCTGGCGAGACGGCCCGACAATTCGGGCTTGTGTAGGATGATTCTTAGAGGGAAGGTGGTTACTACCCGGATGGGGTGACATTGGAAGTAAGGTCTCAACTTTCGGGAAGCCGTGACCAATGCTAATTCCATCTTCTCGAGGTGTGGGTACCGAGTTTCGGCGTCCACTAGAGTCTTACTAATGTAGTAGATAGGTGATTGCGTACCTTTCTGTTCACGGACGAGTATTGCGCTGGCAGCAACCTCGGAGACGGCCAGATATATTAGTAGGGGCTCGTTTGATTCCACCTTTACTAATAGTGACGGGGATGTCAGGTACATTTTCAATTCTTGGAGGGCCTTAACGCATTCGTCACTCCAGTGGAAGCCGTTATCCTTCCTCAACACATTGAAGAATTTGTGGCACCTGTCCGATGATCGGGAGATGAAGCGAGAGAGGGCGGCTATTCAGCCTATCAACTTCTGAACCTGTTTCTTGGTGGTAAGTGCTTTGGGTATCGAGGCAATCGCCTTGATCTGGTCGGGGTTGACCTCGATCCCTCTCTGTGATACAAGGAAACAGATGAATTTCCTAGATGCCACGCCAAAAGCGCATTTTTTGGGGTTTAACTTCATCCTGTAACTATTCAATATTTCGAAGGCCTCTCGCAGGTGATCGATATGATCCTTCTTTTTTTCCGATTTAACCAGCATGTCATTGATATAAACCTCCATGGCATTCCCGAGTTGTTTATTGAATATCATAGTGACCAACCTCTGGTAAGTGGCCCCCGCGTTCTTCAGCCCGAAGGGCATCATCCTGTAGCAGTAGGTACCTTGGTGGGTGATGAAGGTGGTTTTCTCCTGATCCTCCTCGGCCATCAGAATTTGGTTATAGCCGGAATAGGCGTCCAAAAAGCTCAATAGCGCGTGCCCTATTGTGGCATCGATCAACTGATCGATGTGGGGCAGGGGAAAAGAGTCTTTAGGGTAGGCCTTGTTTAGGTCAGTGAAGTCCACACACATCCTCCATTTTTCGCTTTTCTTCTTGACCATTACCACGTTGGCGATCCATTGCGGGTACTTTGACTCTCTGACGGAACCGTTGGCTAGTAACTTGTCTACCTCCTCCCGGACCGCCTCGTTAATGGCGGCATTGAATTTTCTCCTGCCTTGTTTTACTGGTGGATGTAATGGATCCACGTTGAGCCGGTACGTGGCGATATCTGGAGAGATCCCTGGCATGTCTGCATGGGAAAAAGCAAACGTATCTGCATGTTTAGTCAATAATTCATGTTACTTACGCGGGTTTACGAGCCCGTGACCGATGTAGGCCATCTTCTCAGGGTCGTTCTAGTCTAGCTGAACCGGGTCGAGCTCCTCAGCCGTAGTATTGCAGGTTTCTATGATGTCTGGATCCCTTATGGCGTCGGCTGTCGGGTCTGCTTGGGTCCCCGACATGGTTGATTGTTATGCCTTCGCGCTTGCCCCGCTTAGTTGTCCGGTGTGAGCGCAAACTTGAGTTATTTTGTAATACTCATGCGCTATGCGCAGCTCCCCTTTGATGCTGAATATTCCCTATGGGGTAGGGAATTTGATTACTTGGTACAGGCTTGATGAGACCGCTCGCATGGCGTGTATCCACGGGCGTCCAATGATGACGTTGTAGGCCGTCTCCTGGTTCATCACATGGAAGGTTGTTTCTAGGGTGACGCCTCCCGCAAGGACGGGCATGGCCACTTCTCCTGATGTGCTCTCCACTGCATTGTTAAAACCGGTTAGAGTTATGCACATGGGAGTGATTCTATCGTTGAGTCCCATCTGTGCGAGGACTCTCGTATGGATGATGCAGGTGCCGCTTCTGTCATCGATCATGACTATCCTGACATCGGTATCAATGATACGCAGGGTAATAACTAAAGCATCATAGTGAGGGAAACACAAACCATTGGCGTCAGACTTATCGAAGGTGATACTCCCTTCGAGGTCATCATACCGTTCGTGGGAGATGGTTCTCTTCAGTCGATGGGTGTTGGTGAATTTGACGTGGTTGATAGTGGCGTCATCCCCCTCTCCGACGATCATGTTTACTGTATGCGTCGGAGAGGATGGCTTAGGGGGTCCCCTGGAGTGCTCCATCCCACGGCCAAAATTAGCTTTCCCCTTGTCGCTGAGCAGTTCCTTCAGGTAGCCCTGGTTGAGCATTCTCACGAATTCCTGCCGTAGGCCAATACAGTCTTCAGTCCGATGTCCTCGTTCCTGATGGAACTTGCACAGGACGTTGGATTTCCTCGTGGTTGGGTCTGACTTCATCTTTTGGGTCCACTGCACCTTAGTGCCGAGCTTCTCCGGTGCGTACACCACTTCTGAGGGCGAAACACAAAAGTTATGTGATGAAAGTAAAGGGGGCGTACCTCGGTCATTTCTGAGTGGGGCAACGTGACACTGCACGACAACCGTGTGGCGCGGGGGCGGAAACGATGACCTTGCGTAGGGCTGGTGTCGTTCCTTGCTGGGGCGAGGGGGGAGTTCCCGACGTCCCTCATGCCGTCAATCTCTCCGTGCGTCCAGGTGCACGGCCGCTAGCCGCCGGGTTGGCCCGTTAAGATCCTCTTCATCTGCTCGCACCTCGGCGTAGTAAGCATTGTGGATCTCATCCCAAGTGGTGGGAGGGTACTTCATGAGCCGGTTCAGTAGCTTCTTGGTAGCCCTGGAGCCGTCTCTGTTAAGCTCGTTCAGGAAGGCCGCTACCGCCATTCCTTCCGACACATTTGGCAGGCTCATTCTTACCCTGTTGAACCTGGCGAGGAAGTCCCTGAGGCCTTCGCTTGAGGTCTGTGTGACGGCGAATATATCGTTCACCCTCGCTTCTGCTTTCTTGGCATTGGCGTGCGCGGTGACGAACTTATCAGCCATATTTCCTCGAAGGTCGAGATCGCCTTGGCGGGTAGTTGAGAGTACCAGGTTAGTGCTCCCCCGGTCAGCATTTCAAACTTTTTCAGCAGTACTGACGTTACCTGTTCTTTAGATAAGTCGTTACCTTTTACTGCGGTGACGTAGTGGATGAGATGATCCTCGGGGTCGGTGGTTCCGTCGTACACCTTCAGGTATGGGGGCATCTTGAAGGTTTTCGGGATGGTGTAGGGTGCTGCTTCTTCGGAGTAAGGTTGTTCCACGAACCTTCCTACATCCCGCTTGGGTAGTAGTTTAGGCGCCCCGGGAATCTTATCAACCATGTCTTGGTGCTCCTTCATCTGGTCACGGAGGACCTGGTTTTTGCCCTCCATCTCCTTCATTTTTCTGAGGATGGAGGCCAGTGTGTCATCGTGCATCTGGGTCTCGATAGGTTGGCCGTTGCTCCGTGTTTCTTCCTGTTCGTCTGTCGCGGTGTTGTTGCTTGTTGCTAGAGCGGCGTTTTTTGCAACCTTGCGGTGGCTTTTCCATCAAGCTGCTCAAGGTGTTAGTCAGCCATTCCTCCAGTAGCCTTCTGACCGCCGGAGGTGCCTCTTTTGGATTGGAGTCCCTTTCCTGTGGGGTGGGGGAGGTTTCTGCTTCAGGCGCGGTAGAGGGAGTAACGTTGATGGTTGTGCTTCCCCCAGCCTCGTTCATGGCACTAAGGAGGTTTGTGGTAACTTCAGCCACAACCTTGGGTCGCGTGTTATTTTCAGCCATCCCAAATTTTTTTCCGATGATCGGATCTTGCGAATGTATACTACGAGTTTGATTCTCGAAATCCCCACAGACGGCGCCAAATTATTTTGCCCAAAAGTTGTTGAATACCTTTGAACGAATCAATCAATGTAAATACAGGGACAATCGGAATCAACGGTAATATATATTGAAGATTGATCGTCGGATTAGTGTGTGTAGATAGCCCTTACAAGAAGATAATAAAGTTTAATGTAGTATCTAGAATAAATGAGCAGTGAAAATATTGATAATAGAGAGAATAGTGATATAGAGAGAGAGTTGTCTTATTAAAAATTGATCGATCCCCACAAATGGGGGGAGGCCCTTTTTTATATAGGGAAGAGGCCCCCTCGCCCAACTATTACATTGACGCTAAGATATTACAAGTATATTGCAAAAATATAAAACGGGGGAGGTTGGGGACGTCCAGCTAGACAGGCCCGCCGGCTCGATATTTTAAGGGCGGGACTGTATCCTTCTGAGCGTACATCCATGAATAAGGACGTCCCCGAATGTCGCCGTCCTCATGAGGAGGCGTCCACATCCTGCACTTCATCCGGACCGGCCACGTGTATATACAAACTAGCCATACTTTGCGTCCGATTTGTCCTCATACAAGGTTGTTTGGTTGGAAAGAAGTTATCCCACGGTTAATTATTTTATTTTTTATAAGAATAAAAAAGTTTACAATCTCGGGAATAATTAATCCCGGGATTAATTACCATAATTTTTTACCAATCAAATATGAGATAAACTCTTTTTGAATTTAATCTCAAAATTAATTATTCTTTATCCCTCGTACCCAAACGAATTCTCTATTTGGGTTCCTAGCCTTAAAAGTGTATTTAAACAAAAATAAAGAACGCTTGTTTTAAATTCAATTAATCGGAGTTTTGCTTGTTCCAACAAGATGATTGCGCGTGGGGATAAACTCAGAATGAGATGGGGAGTGGGCAGTTCTGCCAGGCTGCTAGCGAACTGGACAAGTAGTAACAATATAACTGACTAATATTGGAACCGAATGATTTTATTTTGTGCCCGGTTGAACTTATCGTGAGATATCTTTTTACGTGGACTCATATTTTATATATTTGGATTCACAAAATTCTAAGATCTATATAATTATAAAATTAAAAAAAGATCTTACATAATTAATATTAATTATGTAAGATATAAAATAACTTTTTATTTTTATATGGATTTATATTTTATATATTTTTATAAAATATATAAAATTCTAAGATCTTTTTATTTTTATGTGGATTCATATTTTATATATTTGGGTCCATAAAATTTTAAGATTTATACAGTTATAAAATAAATAAAAAAAGATCTTACATAATTGATAGTATCAATTATGTGAGATATAAAATAACTTTTTATTTATTTATTGTAACCCCTATATCCTACGTCGCATTATTTGACACAATTGGAAGAGAAAAAGGAATCAACTTTAGACACAAAATGGAATCCAAAAATTAATGTCACGTGGGCGGGATCCAGCAATTATGACTAACTGTCGCTCCGTCTTTAAACCAACGACCACGATTAATCCTTACCGCCGTCCACCTACTTATTTTATTCTCTGGATAAACAATTAGACACTTAATTACTTGCACCCGCCAATACATTAGCTCTGCTAAGCATGTGCTATACTTTCTTTCTTGTATAAAAGAATGGAGTACTAGTATAGTAGTAAACCATTCAATTTAATTGACTAACTTTCTTTCAAACAGAACATGAAACACAGAAGACCAAACTGGGGCAATTTTGCTGTCTGCTATAAGCCTATTTTTTAATATTTAGCACATAGAAGATAGCGAATAATAAAAGAAAAATAATCAAAATGAATCAAAAAAAATTAAAGATGTATGAGCTACAACTCGACTTTATAATACTCGGAATGAATTAATCACTCCCCTCGGCCCAAATGCGCATAACAAGCGTCGAGGCCGCCCCCAACTGGACGCAGACGCCATAAGTAGCGAGGTCGTCCTCGACCACAGGTTATTATTCATAGCCGCCTAAAGCTCTTTTGTCAGAAACGACGCCTTGCGGATACGCCCACAATAGTTTCACGACACGGACTCGATCTCCAAAGAAAGTCAACTATCATAATTAAGACCTATAAATACCGATGCAATCATCAGAAAAGGGGTTCCACTCTCTCCCCATGGGGGCTCTAAGAAATATAGAGTATAACATAGAGTGAGAACCAAAAGAACATAATACAGAACGACAGTAGATCTACAAGAACATGATTGTAAGGATCTGAACCTCTCCGCGGAGAGGCAGATTAACTCATTGCCATGAATAAAAGATCACTAAATATCTTCTGCTATCTTGGCACACGTTTTCTTTCTCTTTTCCTCTATTGAATCTTGGACATGTTACGACTTGCTATGATTGGCCTTCCATTTTTAATAATTATTTTGAGTTCATAAATGTTCATAAACATTTTGGGTCAAACAATTTGGCGCCGTCTGTAGGGATTTCATAGCAAGGTCACGTAGCTGTTACTGAGGTCAGAAACAAAGGGAAAACAAACACCATGGCAAACCCGATTCATCTCCTCCATACTCGGGCTACGAGCCCTCGACTCAAATGAATCAACAAAAGTCCAACTACGGTTGAGCTGGGACTCAGGCCACGAGCCTTCGCTAATATAAATTCAACGACAGTTGGAGTAAAGTTCGGGCTACGAGCCCTCGACTCAAATGAATCAACAAAAGTTCAACTACGGTGGAACTAGGACTCAGGCCACGAGCCTTCGCCAATATAAATTCAACGGCAGTTAGAGTAAAACTCAGGCTACGATCCCCCGACTCAAAAGAATCAACAAAAGTTCAACTACGATTGAACTGGGACTCAGGCCACGAGCCTTCGCCAATATAAATTCAACGGCAGTTGGAGTAAAACTCGGGCTACGAGCCCTCGACTCAAAATAATCAACAAAAGTTCAACTACGGTTGAACTGGGACTCAGGCCACGAGCCTTCGCCAATATAAATTCAACGACAGTTGGAGTAAAACTCGGGCTGCGAGCCCTCGACTCAAATGAATCAACAAAAGTTCAACTACGGTTGAACTGGGACTCAGGCCACGAGTCTTCGCCAATATAAATTCAACGACAGTTGGAGTAAAACTCGGGTTACGAGCCTCGACTCAAATAAATCAACAAAAGTTCAACTACGGTTGAACTGGGAATCAGGCCACGAGCCTTCGCCAATATAAATTAAACAACAGTTGGAGTAAAACTTGGGCTACGAGCCGTCGACCCAAAAGAATCAACAAAAGTTCAACTACGATTGAACTGGGACTCAGGCCACGAGCCTTCGCCAATATAAATTCAACGATAGTTGGAGTAAAACTCAGGCTGCGAGCCCTCGACTCAAATGAATCAACAAAAGTTCAACTACGGTTGAACTGGGACTCAGGCCACGAGCCTTCGCCAATATAAATTCAACGGCAGTTGGAGTAAAACTCGGGCTATGAGCCCTCGAATCCAAAAGATCAACAAAGGTTCAACTACGGTTGAATTGGGACTCAGGCCACGAGCCTTCGCCAATATAAATTCAACGATAGTTCGAGTAAAACTCGGGCTGCAAGTCCTCGACTCAAATGAATCAACAAAAGTTCAACTACGGTTGAACTGGGACTCAGGCCACGAGCCTTCGCCAATATAAATTCAACGAGAGTTGGAGTAAAACTCGGGCTATGAGCCCTCGACTCAAAAGAATCAACCAAAGTCCAACTACGGTTGAACTGGGACTCAGGCCACGAGCCTTCGCCAATATAAATTCAACGACAGTTGGAGTAAAACTCGGGCTTTGAGCCCTCGACTCAAAAGAATCAACAAAAGTCCTACTACGGTTGAACTGGGACTCAGGCCACGAGCCTTCGCCAATATAAATTCAACGACAGTTGGAGTAAAACTCGGGCTATGAGCCCTCGACTACAAAAGAATCAACAAAGGTTCAACTACGGTTGAACTGGGACCCGGGCCCCGAGCCTTCGCCAATATGAATTCAATGGCGATTGAAGTAAAACTCGAGCTATGAGCCCTCGACTCAAAAGAATAAACTAAAGTCCAACTACGGTTGAACTAGGACTCAGGCCACGAGCCTTAGCCAATATAAATTCAACGACAGTTGAAGTAAAACTCGGGATACGAGCCCTCGACTCAATAGAATTAACAAAAGTTCAACCACGGTTGAACTGGGACTCATGCCACGAGCCTTCGCCAATATAAATTAAACAACTGTTGAAGTAAAACTCGGTCCATGAGCCCTCGATCCAAAACAACCAATGACCATATGAATGTAAGACGCACAGCATAATGAGTAGTAAGCGAACGGAAGAAAAAGGGGGAATTCCCCCCATTTTAAATTAAAACAGGTGAATGCAGGCCACGCTCGTCCGCCCCAAAGCAAGAATTGTCTGAAGTTAACCACAATAATCAATCAAATATAAAAAAAAAATAGCCATACACGGCAACAAGAAAAAGAAGGTACAATCGACTAATCATCAATTAACTGGGGTTTGCCAACAACGCCATCCGCTCCAGTTCCATCATCACCGGCCCGCACCGCTCCATCGCCAGCTCCGTCCCCATCGGCTCCCGCTCCGCTCCCACCAGCCTCCGCTACACCCCTATCATTCCCGGATCCGGCTCCGCTCCCACCAGGAATGTCATCGTTGCTAGGCATCACAGCGTCAAAACCACACTCCTCATGGGCCACTCTCACTTTCTGATGCACCTGCTCGAAGGCTCCTTTAGTAATCAGACCGGCCTCAAACATATGTTTATATATGTCCCGTTGCGCTTCGGCATAAACCCACGCCGGTTTTCCTGTTCAACGAGCGCTATCTGCCCCCGCGGCCTCCTGAGCATTCCTCTCCAGCATCCTGATCCGCTCCTCGAGGCCGCCTTCCCTGGAGGCGACAACAGCTCTTATCGCCGACAGCTGGGAGTCGTTGGCGCGGATGATCCCCTCATGCTCGCCCGTCCTGGCAGAAGCCTCGACTAGCCTACGCTTCAAGTCGGCCAACTCCCCCTCCACAGTGGCAACTTTCCCGCTCCACTTCGAGGTAACTGCTGTCGCCTTGGCCAAGAACTGACGCTCGCTCTCCAAAGATGCCCTCCTCGCAGCCTCCAGCTCATCATTCGCCTGGCGCAACCGCCCCTCCAAAGTCTCAACATGGCCGAGCGCCTGGTCCTTCTGCAACTCCGCCTACGCTAACTCCCCGACCAACTCTTTGTTGCGAGGGTCATCCCTCAAGCGCTCCTCAAGATCCCTGCATTGGATCCACAACCGGCGAAACCTCTCGAGAACATGGAGAAGTACCCCGGTTCGAACATTGGTCCGACGCAGGCACTCTACCTGCAGCAAAAAATGCCTGCGAGACAAAAAATATATAGAGGAGTCAGAGGCGGAAATCCTGGGAATCGCAAAGGTTAGGAGAGAGTTGTCAGTCCGGAACGTGTACCTTCATACCTAGCGACGCTACCTCGTTCTTTATACTGACATCTGTCACCACTCTTAGCGACTGATTCTTCACGGAAGAACATATCTGGCCCAACAGCAGCAACATGGAAGCCTCCATCAGCAACAAATTCTCATCCGCGGGAATTTCGATCACCCGCGGCCTCCCGTCTGGATGAACAGTCGCGTTCGTGATCCCATCAGGAAACATGCGAACATCCTCGGAATCCAAGTTGGAACCAGACGGAGATACCTCTCCCGTCGCTGCCGCCCCTGTCGACGGGGTGCTGGAATCTCCAAGATCTACGACCACCCGAGAGGGCTCACCCGCCTCAAATCTATGAGTAGAAGACTGGGCAGTAGGAGCAGCACTCCCCTCCCGCTCGTCCCGGGCTCAAAGATCATTTGGCCCGCCCGTTGGAATGCGCGTCACCTCGACAATCTCCCTCGACTCGGAGAGAGGCGAAGGATTCGCGGTTACCGTCTCATCAACGACTGGCCGCGCCTCTAAAGGGGCCGGAGGTGGAAGGATCTACCGCGGCTTACCCGCCCTATAAATATAGAAAATGGGTCAGCATTGAGTCACGACGATGACAAAAAGATGGACACGCCCCAGTAAAGCAAATCGACTTACCTACGACCAAACTGTGGCCGTACCTCCTCGAGAAGGATACCCACGAGCGAATCCCCTCGGTGTGCGGGAAGATAACTTCTAACCACCCGCGCAGACCAATGAATAAAGGCGGGGGCGACCTATCAGCTGCAGAAACGACAAAATGACAACCAGTCAAAAGACAAAGTAAAAGATGAAGCGTAAGTTCAATCCTCCCCGAAACAAAAAAACAAGGAGAGACTTACGGCCGTGATTCCAGGTCTCCAGAAAACCTGAGGGAGACACCACCAGATGACTGGTCCTAACGTAGAAGAATTGTTCATATTGACGAGGCTCGACCTCGTCATCCAAAGCCGTCACCAGTCCTTGCCACGCGCGCGGGACCATCCGAATCATGCTCCACTGAGTCCACAGAGGAGTAAAGAGAGAAAGGGCATGCTGTAGAGTGACCAACCTACCGGCCAGCTCCGAGAACTTCAGCAGCATAGCCAAGAGCTTGTACACGGACGGGGTAAGCTGCCCCGGGCAAACACCGTAATACCGACAGAAGTCGACTACCAGGTTGGGAAGAGGCAATCTGAACCCCAGCCTAAATAAGAAGGAGTAGAACACGCAATACTCGACGCGGTCGGTGTGTACCATGTCTCCGGGCAGAGCCAACGCAATGTCGGTGTGGGAGGGGATGATCCCCTGTGCGTGTAGCTGGGCCATGCTTACCTCCCCCATCAGTGGGGCCTCATCGATGGGCTCAACACCACTATCTGCAGTGAAATCCACCGCCAAGCTCCCCGCCCCTGTGAGTATATCATCTACCAAGGGCATCCTCTCAACATTGTTCCGATCAACGACCGGAAGCACGGGGGACAACCCCTCAATCACCGGAGAGTCTGCTGGTAGCACCAATGGAAGACCGTCACGAGGAGGAAGGCCAGTCATTAATTTGGGTCACCGGGAAGGCTAGATGAAGAACGGAGAAGATAACTGAAAACGGGCAACGATTATGCCACAGAAAAAGTAGGATTATTCGGGAATTTGCTAGAGAGAGAAACAATCAGTAAATCAAAGAGTGTTGAATGTCTGACAGACCAAGCTCTCTTATAAGAAAAATAAAATCAAAACCTCGGGAAACTGACATGCTCCATTTAATGCGAATCCCAACCATCAGAAACGGTTCGATTCTCATCGAAACCGTCGCTGCAACGATCAAAATCAGAAAGTGTGCGCCGGAATTTAAGCCGTCGCTTCGAATACCCCTGATACAGCAACGCCTTAACCGGTCCCCGCATCCTGAAGTTTGCGTGAGCAAAAATGTATCCGGACTCACGCCCGATGAAGAGGCGTCCTGAGAGGTCGTCATATCCTCGACCAAAAAGAGACGTCGTTTGAACTATCATATCCTCTCATTCTGGCCCATCTCGACGTGACCACGATAAGCGGAGGGACTATCTGTATGAGCTACAACTCGACCTTATAATACTCGGAATGAATTAATCACTCCCTTCGGCCCGAATACGCATAACAAGAGTCGAGGCCGCCCCCAACGAGGAGCAGGCGCCATAAGTAGCGAGGCCGTCCTCGACCACAGGTTATTATTCATAGCCGCCTAAAGCTCTTTTGTCAGAGATGACGCCTTGCGAATACACCCACAATAGTTTCACGACACGGACTCGATCTCCAAAGAAAGTCAACTATCATAATTAAGTCCTATAAATACCGATGCAATCATCAGAAAAAGGGGTTCCACTCTCTCCCCATGGGGGCTCTAAGAAATATAGAGTATAGCACAGAGTGAGAACCAAAAGAACATAATGCAGAACGACAGTAGATCTACAATAACATGATTGTAAGGATTTGAACCTCTCCATGGAGAGGCAGATTAACCCATTGTCATGAATAAAAGATCACTAAATATCTTCTGATATCTTGGCACACGTTTTCTTTCTCTTTTCCTCTATTGAATCTCGGATATGTTATGACCTGCTATGATTGGCCCTCCATTTTTAATAATTGTTTTGAGTTCATAAATGTTCATAAACATTCTGGGTAAAAAAGAAGAGATAAATAATGTCCTCTCACTATAGATTGAAATTAAAGGTTCGGTTTGTTTCTTTTCTTACCAAAAAGAAAAAAGCCATTGTAAGAACAATATTTTGGTTTTGAACACCGCCCCACCCAGCCCCCAAAACAAAAAAGAGAAAGCAAACGAATGTATAAAAAGTTAGACTCCTTTGTTTTCATTTTTCTAAATACCTTTATTTATTTTAATTAACCATTTTCATTGCTTTGGTTCTGAATAGAATCAGAGAGTTCAGGACACAAGGGTAATGTATGGGGCCGAATCAGACATAAGATGAGGTGAGTATGTATATACATACAGTCGACTCAGGTGCAATGTAGGTCGGGCACGCCTCCTTACGTGGCCGCTAACATTGGGAGACGTCCTCCTTCGTGTCCGCACGGAGAAAAAGATATGTCCCCATCCATACTAGCGTATCAACAAGCTAGTCCGAGTAGACGTCCCCGACTGCCCCTCCCTTGTGTTTCTATTGTAATAACAATAACTTTAGGGCGACGTAATATGCCGGCGAGGGGGTCAACCTTCTATATAAAGGAGGGTCCCCCTCTTTTGTAAGACACATATTATTGATCATTAATAATACAACTCTTTCTCTATCATTTTTCTCTCTATTGTTATCTCTCTATTGCTTACTTGTTCAAGCGTTTGATTAAGCTCCATCACTTCATTATAAGAAAAACATATATACAAATCCAAAGATCGGTCTTTAAGATATATTACCATTGATTCCGATTTACCCATCATTTATTTATTGATTGTCCCTTACCCGTAAAGCAACCTATAGTCTTTTGGATCAAACAATTTGGCGCCGTCTGTGGGGATTTCGAGAATTAAACTCGTAGTATACATTCACAAGATCCGATCATCGGAAAAAGTCTGGAAATGGCCGAAAATGACACTCGATCTAAAGCTGTGGTAGAAGTTACCACCAACCTCCTAAGTTCCATGAACGATGCCGGTGGTAGCGCAGCCATCAACGCTACCCCTGGTGTCGCACCCGAAGCAGAGGCCTCACCTCCCCCCTTTGGGAACCTTGCTACCCCGCAAGAAAGGGACACCTCCACTTCAAAAGAAGCACCCCAACAGTCAGGAAGCTACAGGAGAAATGGTTGACCAGCACCCTGAGCAACCTAGTGGAAAAGCTACCACGAGGCTGCGAGAATGCAGCACCAACAACAAGCAACACCACAGCGACAGATGAACAGGAAGGAACACGAACCAACGGCCAACTCATCGAAACACAAACACACGATGACACATTAGCCTCCATCCTGAGGAAAATGGAAGAAATGGAAAGCGAAAATCAGGACCTCCGCGACCAGATGAAGAAGCACCAAGATAGGGTTGATAAGATCTCCGGAGCACCTAAATTGCTACCCAAACGGGATGTAGGAAGGTTTGTGGAACAACCCTACTCCGACGAAGCAGCACCCTACACCATTCCGAAGACCTTCAATATGCCCCCCTAACTGAAGGTGTACAACGGAACCACCGATCCTGAGGATCACCTCATCCACTACGTCACCGCCGTAAAATGTAATGACTTGTCTAAAGAAAAGGTACCATCAGTGCTGTTGAAAAAGTTCGGCAAAATGCTGACCGGGGGAGCATTGACCTGGTACTCCCAATTACCTGCCAAAGCAATATCAACCTTCGAGTAAATGGCAGACAAGTTTGTCATTGGACATGTCGGTGCTAAGAAAGCAGAAGCAAGGGTGAACGACATCTTCGCCATCAAACAAACCACAAGCAAGGGCCTCAGGGACTTCCTCGCCAGGTTTAACAAGGTAAGAATGAGCCTGCCAAACGTATAAGAAGGAACAGCGGTAGCGGCCTTCCAGAACGGACTCGGCAAGGATGGCTCCAAAGCTACCAAAAAACTGCTACACCGGCTCATGAAGTACCCTCCCATGACATGGGGAGAGATCCATATCACTTACTGCGCTGAGGTACATGCAAACGAGGAGGATCTCAAAGGACCAACCCGACGGCTAGCAATCGTGCACCCGGATACGAGAAGAGATCGACGGCATGAGGGGCACCGGTGTAACGACCCGGCCCGTTGTTATAGAAATTTCCACCCCGTTACCTTGCATTAACATATCTTATGCTTCTACATCAGTTTTAGAACCTATCGGGTGAGTTAGGAGTGAATTGAATTAAAAATGAAGCAAATAGCATGTTTGAAGGAAGTTTGAATATGGAAAGTCAACCTAGAGTTGACTATCGAGTTAGAGTGCTCGGAATTGGATTCTGATGATTCGACTAGTTTCGAGGGATCATTTATGACTTAGGAGAGCAATCATAATTGAATTTGGAGATCCGGTGTAGAAATAGGCTTGAATTGGCTAAGGTTGAATTTTGGCGAAATCCGATCGATAGGTGAGATTTTGATCCGGGAGTCGGAATGGAATTCTGACAATTTCTGTAGCTTCGTTATGTGATTTTGGATATGTCTGCAAATTTTCAGGTCATTCGGACGTCGTTTGATCGGGTTTTGGATTGAATGTTAGTTTTGAAAGCTTTGAAGAAACTTAGGCTTGAATCCGTGTGTAATTGGTGATTTTGATGTTTAGGATGGTGTTTTTATGATTGGAACAAGTTCGTATCGTGTTTTGGAGTATATTGGTGGTTTTCGTTGGGGTCCCAGGGGCCTCGGGGTGAATCCAGACCATCATCCGGGCATTTTGAACTTGGCAAAATGTGCTGTAAATTGCAGATCACTGTGCAGAAGGCTAAGCCTTCGCATTCGCGAGGGCAAGGCCCGCGTTCGCGTAGGCTAGGGTACTTTGGTCAGCGCGTTCACGAGGAGGACAGCCGCGATCGCGTAGAAGGAATCTGGGAAGCATCGCGTTCGCGATGTGGTTAGTCGCGATCGCGTAAAAGGAAATAGTGAAACATCGCGTTCGCGTGGATGGAGGCCGCGTTCGTGTAGAAGGACCTCCGGATGGTTGAAGAAATGTTCATCGCGAACGCGTGGGGGCATGTCGCGTTCGCGAAGGGAAAATAGATCAGTGCATCGCGGACGCGTGATTGGTAACGCGAACGCGAAGAGTAAAATGATGCTAGGCATCGCGAACGCGAGTGGAGTCACGCGAACGCGTAGAGCAAAGGTTCCAGGCAGTGAAGTTAAAACCAGAAACATTTCACTTACGGGTTCATATACGCAAAACACCATTTTTGAGCCCTAGAGAGAAGAAATCACGGGAAAACGCTGGGAAATCATCGGGTATTCATCGGAGGTAAGTTTCTTGACTCAAAAACATCATTTTATGGTAGAATTAACATCATTCTTCATGAATTTGGGTAGAAATTGTGAAGGATTGTGGACTAGATATTGAAAACGAACATTTGGGTTTTGAAAGGCCAATCGAACTCCGGTTTTGGTAAATTTTATATGTATGGACTCGTGGCGAGACGAGGGTTCTGGAAATATGAGTTTCAAAATTTTTCGAGATGTGAGCCCGGTGTGAGCACGTGATTTTTGCCTGGCATGAAAATCACTCCCAAAAATTCAAATAAAATAATATTTTTTGTTTGTGTGCGATTTTCTGTAAATTTTCTTTAAATTTTAATTATTATCGTTTGAATTTGTTTTGTGAGATTGTTTGTTAAATTGATGTGTGTGTTGTGTTTACATTTTTTGAGTTGTATTTTTTTAGAGTAATTAAGTTTGTTTTTGACAATATATTAAATAAATAAAAATTAAAAAAATTTAAAATATATATAAATATATAACGCGCTTTACATTTTAGCATTTAAAGGTCTAGCTTGTGTGATCTACTTTAATTAGTATTTGTTTATGTTGATAATTGTTAGTATAATTAGTAATAGTATAATTTGATTTTTGTAGTGTAATTAGAATTTTTTTTTAATAAATTGAGAATTAAAATTAAAAGAGAAGGGAAAAAGGAATTGAAATAAGGTGAAAAAGGGATTGGGCCACCCATTTTCGGCCAAGACCAGGCCCAAAGAACCCAAAACCCTGCCCAAAACCGACCCAATTAACTCCTGCCCGCCCCGTTTTGCCCCAGACTTAATCGCAGCCGTTGGATCTTTGTGATCCAACGGTCCTAATTAAAATACTAATTCAATCTAGCCAAAGCCCCCCAAAACCCGTTTCCCATCTCATTTCTCCATTTCCTCTTTCTAAACATCATCTCCGAAAACCCTAGAGAATAGTCGCCGCCGCCACCGTTGCTCCGCCCCACCGGAAATCGCCTCACGGCGGTTTCGGTGGTCCAATCCCTCCCAAATTTACACCCCTGAACCCCTAAGATCCCCTCATTCCAACCCCGTGCCTAGTTAATCTCAAATCAAAACGGAAATTCTCGAATCTTCAATCGAAGATTCGAGTTTAAAACCAATTTATCCCAAATCATCCCAAATTGATACCATACATTCACCTCACCCTCCTCATACCCGAAATAGCCTTTGTACCCGTCGAATCCGGCCAGAAACTATCAAGCCCCAAATCAAGACTTCAAGAACCCTAAAATCCAAATTTGGGCCGCCGGGTTAGATTCGAAGAAATTGGGATTAGAATAGACTTTAATTAAGATGTTTTCAGTTGAAAACATTTCAATTAAAGTCCATTTGATTCCCAAAGTCCAATTTTGAGTCCAAAACCGAGAATTCTTTCCAAAGTTGTTGATTTTCAATTTCTTTTGAGGTAATGTTATTTTCCTGTTTATTTCGATTTGTTTTGTGTGTTTGTTTAGTTTAAATTTATTGAACTCTTCCCAATTTCTTCTTTTAGCCGTCCTGTTTTTTCTATTTTTTCTTCTCAAAGGCCCTTTTATTTGGTCGATTCTAATTCTGTTGTTCATTGAATTGCGTATGTTGTAGAATACGTATTCGAGTTGATTAGCGTCATCGAATAGTTAGTTTCGTTTGTTTTAGGGCATTGGCCGAGAGTTTCGTTTGATTCACTGTTCGTCGACTATTGTTTATCGATTATGCGTGTTGTAATCAACTATTCGAATGTCGTCGATTAATTCTGTGAGTTCGTTTTGTTAGAACAATGGACCATGATTAGTTGTTCAACTGGCTGTTAATGTCGTTGTTGGTTTATAACTGTCGAATTATAGTTTGTTAACTATCTGTGATTTCACTGGGTTCATAGCTGTTTGTTTAGTAGCTGTGATTGTTATGATTCTCTGTGGGTCTGAGTTTTGGATTTCAGATTAGGAAATGTTGAATTGGATATAGCTATTTAACTTTAGTTTAGAAATCTGAAAAAACCATACTCAAGGGTTCAAATGCGTTGCACATGGGAAGAGTTAGTTTTACAGTAGGATAGGCATTAGTTTTGGACTGCAGATTTAGTTTTTAAATAGAAAAAAGGGTTGGCTTTATAGGCTGGATAAGATCTGAGTATGGAAAGATCAATTTCTGAATTGGTCTAGTGGTTTTAAGAGCTGGAAAAGTGCAAAAAGGGGGGAATAATAGGTGCTGGACAGATCTGAAATGATTAAAATATGGTTGATGTTTTGAGTCTTGAAGGCTATAAGACTCACTGGCAGAACACTGAATAGACAGACTCACATTGAGAAAACAGAGAGAGGTTTTAAGATTGAAGAGGACTGAAAAACAGAAAACACTCTCTGGAAACACATTCACACACATTGAGAATATTGGCAAAACACATTAGACACTCACAAGAATACACACTAGCAGAAGCTTTGTAGTATTACTTACTTGAATCTCTGTAGTATTACACCAAGCTTTCTCTCTTCATTTGCTTCAAATTCATTTTAGTTGTGAGGGAGGTACTGTTCTGTTGAAGTTTATCTTCCATCGAGAGAACGTGGAATTTCCTAATCACTTGTCTGTTGAGTCGAATCACTGGCAGATTGAAAGACACATTTTTGAGAATACATACACTCACATTGAGAAACACAGAGGGATACATAGGTTGAGATAGATTCTGAAAACAGTTTTCTGAAAACAGTTTTCTTATTGCTACTGGGCTTCCTGTTGGGTTTTCTGAATACTGTTTCACTAGTGTCTTGGTCTTTCTACTGGTTTGAAAATTCCTGGGCTTTCCTGTTTGGAGTTTAAAACATTCCCTGGAATTTCCCTACTGTTTCTGCCAGTTTTTTTTGGGGAATTTGACTGCTGGTGTTGCTGTTCCGTAGCTGTTACTGCTGATTTTCTGCCACTGATTTCCTCTTTTGCTTTTGAATTCCAGGTACACATCCTTGGATTGTCTATTGCTTTTTTACTGGAAATAAAATGAAAGCATGTTTTGAATATTGCCGCGAAGCCATCATATGAATGATCTTGTAGATATCCATTAAATTGGGGGGTGTTAGTTGTATTAAGGATTGTACTGTTAAGCATTAAGAGTTTAAGAGCGCACACAGTTATGTATGTCTATTGAGTTCTTACTTTCGTTATGAATAATTCGAAATAAAATCCGTTAGGCTTGTATTGTAATCTTGATTTATTTTTAGAATATCGTTTAGTTTTCGTTATGTTTAACTAGTTTCTATTTTTGTTAGCATATATTTAGATCCATGTAAGTAAAACTAGCCAATACGGATTGAGATTTTCCTTGATATGTTAAATTGGTAATTTGTTAAAATCAAGTAACTTAAGTATGTTTAAGGTGTTAATTTGATTAATGTTAATTATTAATGCAAGGTATTTTGAATCATTTTTGAATTTCTTCATTTGATTTTCCCTTGAAATCTATTTGTACTTAAGTAGACAAGATAAGTTAACCCGATTTTTTTTTAGATGCCAATGTTAGATCGATTTTAATCGCATAGTTTTGCTTTCGCTAATTAACATCGGATTAAGGATAGTAAACAATTTTACTTTTAATAATTGGATCAATTTGAATTATTTCTATTTCGCATATTTTGATCAATTTTCCGATAGTTTATATCTTGTCATTTAATCTCCGGCCATAAATCAAAAAGCTAGGAAATAATATATCATTTGGTATGATTCTTTAATTGGAAATAATTTTAAGAGATACACTGTTAAGTAAATTGATCCGTTTGGTTTATTTTACAATGGTTTTGATCGGCATAGTTTCAAATAAATAACCCGAATACCCTTTTTTTATACATTCACCTATCTGTCAAAAGTCCGAGTCTATGTTATAATGGGTTTTTCTTTTGGCATGGTTTCAAATTAATAGAGCGGTTATAAAAGGTTAATTGAAGCATATAATTTATAAACATGTATAAAATCAGGTATTTTTAGCCATCTATAATAATTGAAGCGACCGTGCTAGAACCACGGGATCCGGGGGTGCCTAACACCTTCCCTCTGGTCAACAAAATTCCTTACTTAGAATCTCTGGTTCGCTGACTTCATTTGGAAAGTCGAAAATTTCCTCGATTCGGGATTTAAATAAATCGGTGACTTGGGACACCTTAATTTATTCCAAGTGGCGACTCTCTGAAATAAATGGAATAATCCCGTTTCGAATATTGTCACTTAAATTGGAAAAACTCCCTCGCGCATCTACCTCTCGGGGTAGGGGGCGCGCCAAAAGGAGGTGTGACAGCTCTATTTGACTGCTGGTGTTGCTGTTCCGTAGCTGCTACTGTTGATTTTCTGCCACTGATTTCCTCTTTTGCTTTTGAATTCCAGGTACACATCCTTGGATTGTCTATTGCTTTTTTACTGGAAATAAAATGAAAGCATGTTTTGAATATTGCCGCGAAGCCATCATATGAATGATCTTGTAGATATCCATTAAATTGGGGGGTGTTAGTTGTATTAAGGATTGTACTGTTAAGCATTAAGAGTTTAAGAGCGCACACAGTTATGTATGTCTATTGAGTTCTTACTTTCGTTATGAATAATTCGAAATAAAATCCGTTAGGCTTGTATTGTAATCTTGATTTATTTTTAGAATATCGTTTAGTTTTCGTTATGTTTAACTAGTTTCTATTTTTGTTAGCATATATTTAGATCCATGTAAGTAAAACTAGCCAATACGGATTGAGATTTTCCTTGATATGTTAAATTGGTAATTTGTTAAAATCAAGTAACTTAAGTATGTTTAAGGTGTTAATTTAATTAATGTTAATTATTAATGCAAGGTATTTTGAATCATTTTTGAATTTCTTCATTTGATTTTCCCTTGAAATCTATTTGTACTTAAGTAGACAAGATAAGTTAACCCGGTTTTTTTAGATGCCAATGTTAGATCGATTTTAATCGCATAGTTTTGCTTTCGCTAATTAACATCGGATTAAGGATAGTAAACAATTTTACTTTTAATAATTGGATCAATTTGAATTATTTCTATTTCGCATATTTTGATCAATTTTCCGATAGTTTATATCTTGTCATTTAATCTTCGGCCATAAATCAAAAAGCTAGGAAATAATATATCATTTGGTATGATTCTTTAATTGGAAATAATTTTAAGAGATACACTGTTAAGTAAATTGATCCTTTTGGTTTATTTTACAATGGTTTTGATCGGCATAGTTTCAAATAAATAACCTGGATACCCTTTTTTTTATACGTTCACCTATCTGTCAAAAGTCCGAGTCTATGTTATAATGGGTTTTTCTTTTGGCATGGTTTCAAATTAATAGAGCGGTTTTAAAAGGTTAATTGAAGCATATAATTTATAAACATGTATAAAATCAGGTATTTTTAGCCATCTATAATAATTGAAGCGACCGTGCTAGAACCACGGGATCCGGGGGTGCCTAACACCTTCCCTCGGGTCAACAGAATTCCTTACTTAGAATTTCTAGTTCGCAGACTTCATTTGGAAAGTCGAACATTTCCTCGATTCGGGATTTAAATAAATCGGTGACTTGGGACACCATAATTTATTCCAAGTGGCGACTCCGAAATAAATGGAATAATCCCGTTTCGAATATTGTCACTTAAATTGGAAAAACTCCCTCGCGCATCTACCTCTCGGGGTAGGGGGCGCGCCAAAAGGAGGTGTAACAGCTCTGGCGACTCTGCTGGGGACACAAACCCAGAACCACTGGTTCAGGGTTTAAGAATTCGAGCTTTGAATAATTATTTTATCTGGCTTATTTATTATCAGATTTTATTACATGTTTATATTTGATATGCTAAATGTTGCTTTACCGCTTTGATATTTTGTGAATTGTATATAAATTGTGCCGATACCCGTTTTTTCTCTTCTGAGTCTTTTGAAATATAATACCGGGCATTTGCTGGACATAGCCCGTTTTTCTCAAGATAGCCGTGGTGCTTGGCACCCGGTGAAGGATTTTGTAGTCACACATGTTTAGGCGGAGAGTTTGTCAATTAAGCCGGAAAGCCATGCTACCGGTGAACTGACACTCTTCGGCTCGAGTTGTCCGCTTGAGTTAAAGCCAGTCTAGACACTTTTTCCAACATGATGATGACTTAGAATAACAAAACCTTATGCCGGATCCCCGATAGGAACGTTTATTTGCATCATGTGCATATTTGACTTAGGAGGCTCAACACAGGGGTTGGGCCTGTCTAGGACAGGTGTACCTGAAACAAAAGACCAACTTGTTGCATCTTTCTGTGTGCATTTATTTGTTTCGATCTTACATGCCGACCGGTTTGTTAAAAAGAGAGGAAGAAGTGGAAAACGTCAGGGTATAGAGTCAAAATAGTTTTATGGAAAATAGTTAGTTCTTTGGAAATAAATTTTGAAAAAATGCAAAAAAAAAAATTCCAAATAAATTTTCTTAATTTTACGAAAATAGTTAGTTCTTTAAAAAATAAATTTTGAAATGTGTGACATGCAAAAAAATTCCAAATAAATTTTTTCTTGATTTTACGAAAATAGTTAGTTCTTTAAAAAAAATAAATTTTGAAAAATGCAAAAAAAAAAAATTCCAAATAAATTTTCTTAATTTTACGAAAATAGTTTAGTTTCTTTGAAAATAATTTTGAAAAAAAAATGCAAAAAAAAAAAAATTTCAAATAAATTTTCTTAGTTCCTTTGAAATAATTTGTTTTAGAAATGTTGTTTAAAAATAGTTTGTTTTTCTTAAAATGATTTAGTTCTTTTATTTTCGAACTACGCAAGTTTGATTCTCACCAAACATGAGATACGTAGGCAACCCATATCGGGCTCAACTAATACTGATTTTTTTTAAGGAAAACAATAATAAAAATATTAGAATTAGGATTTTTGGTTTTAGTCGAGAGTTAGGAAATTTTGCAAAAATAGCCAAATGCCTCAAAAGGGGCGCCGGAGGACTAATTTCGCAAAACGGAATATAGACATCACGCTGGTTTCCTGTTATACAGCCTTCAAATCTTCTTCAAGTGGTGAAAGGCCGTATTAACAAGACTCGTTTTTTATACATAATGAAAAAAAAATATATATATATAAAAAAACATTTTGAAAAAATCTTAAGTTCATTTTTATCTTTTCTAGGATCAGCATGACTTCCTCGCAACGAATCGGCCAGAAAAGGGCAAGAGACGAAATGCCACCCATGTTTATAGTCCAAGACAAGACCCAGATCGGCTATGTAAATGGTGGACTAGTTTCTCGGCTTGGGAAAGAAATCAAGTTCACAAGCACCTCAAGTTTCTTCCGGACATCATGATGATAAAACCGGATAAAAATGTGATCAGAGCTTTAGTGAGTTTTTGGGACTCAACAAGCAACGTGTTCAGATTCCGGGATTGCGAAATGACACCCACTTTGGAAGAATTGGGCGGACTCACAGGACTCGGAAGAGATTTGCACAAGATGAGACCTGCAGCTCCTAGGCAGATGGGTGTAAATAATTTCTTGAAAAAGTTATGTCTCCGGCGGGTTCCCATGGGTTGTTTGGAGAACGGTTGGGTGCCACCGGATTATCTCTACGACAGATTTGGTGATAAGAATGGGTTCGCGAAATTCTCAAATACTGAATTTGTCAACCAATTGAATTATGACGTCTGGGGAGACTTAAGGATTTATGCCTTTATGATCGCTTTTTGGGAACCATGGTTTTTCCCGAACGTGGCGGACGCATCAGAATCCGTTTGGCTGCGGTGGTCTCATATCTACAGAGTAACGAGGAACACACTATTCTTCCAATGATACTAGGAGACATCTTCCGGGCCTTAACTCGTTGCCAAGAAGGACAAGATTATTTTGAAGGTTGCAATATCTTATTACAAATGTGGTTTGTAGAACATCTCTATCATCACCCAATTGTGACAAACTTCAACACGGATTGGCTGAATTATATTCGTTGTCATATAAACAGAGCCGCCCGTTGTAACCTTCCAGAAGATTTGAGGACTTGGCAAGAACTTCTCAACTCTTTAAGAGCAGATCAACTTACCTGGAATTATTATTGGTTCCCTTCCGCCAAAATCATGCATATGTCGACATATCGCCCATTCTACATACTAATGGGTTTCAGGGGTTTCCAACTATATGCCCCGCTACGTGTCATGTGGCAATTGGGTAGAGAACAGAAAAGGCCCCCAATTGAGGATATGCGATCGTTTACATGGGAATTTGTGACGGAGGAGACCCCGAGGGAGACTTATGCACAGAAAGTATGGTTCGGTAGTCGACTCTCCGACATCAACGAAATGGTTGCCGATCGAGAACGAGGAGAAGTGAGTCTCGCATATCTTGAATGGTTCCACAACCAATCAATGCAGAGCAGAGGTCAGAAAGGTCAGTGAAGTATGCCATAGATTGGGAGAAAGAGGTAGAAACCCGAGTAAGGGAGGCTAAACATGAGACAGCACAAGATTTCCAATCTTGCATTAACACTTTAAAAGAAGACAAGGGAATTTTGGAAGCTGCCATGGATATACAACAGGCCGATTTTGATCGAGAAAGGGCCGGTTGGGAGCAGGAAAGAGAAGCACTCCGAACTCAGATTCAAGAGATGCAATTGGCCGCAGAAAGGTCAAGGAGAAGTCGGAGTGATGAGATGTTGATAAACGATTTGGAAAGGAAAGCCTTTGAACACCAAGAAGACTTGGAGAAGGCAAAAGCGACTTTAGTTGCAGTCCGGACAAAGTGGAAGAGAGCAGCCCACCAAGAAGCGCTCCGTCTACAACAAGTAGAAAAAGATTATGATGCAATCATCGTTGATTTAAGAAAAGCAAATGCCGCTCTTAGAGAGTGAACTCTCAGGCAAGTCCGGGATGCCAAAGTAGATAGAGACCATTGCCACGACTTGATGGCACGGATGGAAAGACAAATAGATAGGCTCTTGGACCATATCTCCGGCAACGCTCAAGTCTTAGGGGCAAAGAACCGACACATAGGGCAGCTTGCTCAGAGAAAAAGACATGATCAGGACCAGGATCAATGAAACCGGACACTACATCACTATGAAGTGTTTGACTTGCGAACAAGTACCTCGGCCTACCCTTTTCTCTTCAATCATGGAATGTGTCCACCAAGTCATGGCAGAATTGGGGAGTATACAGAAAGATCTTACACCAAGAACTGCAGCAAGGCCAAACAACGCCCCCCGGGCGCAAAGATTCGAGGCGTTGGAACATGCTTAGAAGAGTCTGTTATTTTAGAGTCTGTTTGTCCTTTTAAAAGTTTTTCTCCATTTGTTGTCTTTTGCAAGTGTTTCAAGTTTGAAGTTTGTTGAAATAAAATTCATGAACATTTCATTCATATCTTATGTCTATTAGAACTACGCTCGGTCTGATTCACGCGGGGACATGATACATAGGCAATCCACATAAGATTCGACCACCACTAAAAATAAAAAAAAATAAAAAGAAAAGAAAATGGGAAGATCAATAACAATGAAGTTTTTAAGGATAAAAGCGAAGGAAAATACAAACCGGAATGACGCATCGCAAACGAATACATGTAGCAACATCATCACCTGTATAAGTGCATCACACCCAACGTGAGATTACTTATCTGTTATGTTGTTTCAGACTAACCATTTGTTTGCCAAACTCCAGGTTTTAGTAAAAGTGGTTGATTTTGTGGTAATCTGGCACCACATTCGTACTTCACAAGGTCCAAAGGAAAAGTTCGGCAGCCTGAAAGTACTCATCCCTATTTCACTAGGTCAAAAAGGGTGCCGACATGTCTTCAGAAATGCCTTTAGCAACCATTCCCGTTTCAGAGGAAAGCTCATTAACAACCATCCCGGCTACTGAGTCGGCAGCTTTGGAGGAGAATAGAATTCTGCATTGCCGCATGCTCGAGATGTTGGACGATTGGAACAACGGGAAGGAGCCCCCGAGTCTGATCCCTGGGTTCCCTGAAATTTTTCTCATATCAAGCGGAATTTCCAATACCCCCATCAATTACCCGCATACTTTGTTCGGGTATTCTAATGCTACAACCCTCTCTGAATCACCTTCCACCTCCCATCCTCGGGTGACACCACATGATACATCCGCAAGAACGTCGGTTGAGTTGCCAGTTCCAGTCACAACGCATCCCACCGCACATGCTCCTTTCTTCGACTCCGCATCCTTTACATTCCCAGCACCACCGCTTACACAGGACCATACCCAGATTGCAGCCAATATATATCCTCAACCACCTCGATATGAGTTTCTACCGAGCCAAAATCCAAAGGCCCCCGAGCAGGATGAGATGGCAAAAAGAATGAGGAGTTTGGAACAAAGCCTGAAGAACATGCAAGGTCTACGTGGACAGAAAAGTGTATCTTACGTCGATCTATGCATGTTCCCGCACGTCCACTTGCCATCAGGTTTTAAGACACCGAAGTTCGAAAAGTATGACGGGCATGGTGACCCCATTGCTCATCTGAAGAAATACTGCAATCAATTGCGAGGTGCCGGCGGCAGGGAAGAATTATTGATGGCGTACTTCGGAGAAAGTTTAGTCGGAATAGCATCAAAATGGTATATGGATCAAGACATATCTCGATGGCACATCTGGGATGATCTGGCCAGAGATTTTGTGAAACAGTTCCAATACAACATCGATATTGCGCCAGACAGGAATTCTCTATCGAACTTAAAGAAGAAGCCCTCAGAAAGCTTCAGAGAATATGCCATCAAATGGCGAGAGCAAGCATCCAGGGTGAAACCCCCTATGGACGAAATTGAAATGGTCACGACTTTTCTCCAAGCTCAAGAGCCGGACTACTTTCAAAATATGATGTCGGCGATGGGAAAACCTTTCGCCGAAGCAATCAAGATCGGAGAAATGGTAGAAAATGGCTTGAAAACGGGGCGAATTTTGAGTCAAGCGGCCATTCGGGCAACTTCCCAAGCCATCCAAGGCGGGTCTGGAGGGATGCCCAGAAGCAAGAAGAAAGAGGAAACTGCCATGGCGGCAGTAGAAGATAGGAGATATCGGACTTCAAGAAAGGTATTCTCCGACAGGGCCCCCCAGCATTACTATCCACCTCACAACATGGCGTATGGTCCTCCGCCTCCACCTTATGCAGTCATGAACATTCAACCTCTGGCACGGCCACAACCACCAGCCAACAGGAATCCACCTCCTTTCTAGAGAAGCCAACCTCCTTACCCAAACCAGTATAATCCACGTCCAAATAACACCCGACACCGTGAGCAACCAAAAATGAGCTTTACACTGATTGGGGAGCCATATTCCACTCTTTTCCCAAAACTCAGGCAAGAAAACCTACTGCAGTCTGTTCCGCAGAACAGGCAGAACCCAAATTCTCCTGCCTACCAGAGAGGAATATATTGTGCATATCATTCGGGTGTTGAAGGACACAGTACCGACAATTGTTGGACGTTGAAGAAGGCAGTACAAGAATTGATCAATCAAGGGAGGATTGTCTTCGCAGATGAAAACATCCCAAATGTAACAAACAACCTATTACCAGCCCATAACAAAGGGCCAGTGATTGGAATGATTTGTGACGACAAGGAATTTGACCCAGCTTTGAAAGCGATAATCGCCATTGCCAACATAGAGAAGCGGCCTGAGGCTCCCCCGAAACAAGAGAAAATGGGGAAAAAGGTTGAAGTTCGCGAGACCAGATCTGAAAAGACGATTGAATTGAAAGCATCGTCTCAAAAGAGCGGAGTCCTTTACCTCCCACGAGGTCGGTCGGAAAAACCATTGTCAATAGGTGCCCCCAAGAAGTTCCACTTAAAGAGAGAAATATCAATGTATGTACCAAAAGGAACTTATGTGTCCCGAAAACCGGATGAACCCGTGGTTATTGCACGCGTGCAACAAAAACCAATGACAGATCCGTCCGTAGTACCCTGAAGCTATCAACGAACACTTGTTACGCGCAAAGGGAAAGAGGTTGCGAGAAATTCATCTGAGAGCGTCCTAGGGCAGAAGTACTTAAACACGCAGGAGGTAAATAATGCCACACAAAGGCGCTTCCCATCAAAGAAACTTGTAAGTGCTGAAGAGGCAAAAGTCGTTTTTCAAAAGATGCAAATGCCTGATTATGAGGTGATAGACCAACTGCGCAAATGCCCAGAACAGGTGTCGATGTTGTCCCTTTTAATGAAGTCTACTGAACATCAAAAGGTTTTGTTAAAAGCTTTGAATGAGGCATACGTGCCTATTGAGACTTCATCCGAACAACTTGAAAGAATGATAGAGAGATTCTTCGCGATCAATCAAATTTCTTTCAGCAAAGCCGATTTGCCTTTGGAGGGTGCCGCCCACAACAAAGCTTTGTATTTGACTGTCAAATGCGAAGGCTACTATATAAAGAGGGTCATGGTTGATGGGGGTTCGGGGGTAGACATATGCCCGCATTCCACTTTAGGCCGCATAGGAATCGGAGCTGAAAGGATTCGGCCTAACAACATATGTGTGCGAGCTTTTGACGGTGTGAAAAGAGATACTGTCGGAGAGATTGATGTAATTATGACCATCGGCCCGGTGGACTTCGAAGCGACATTCCAAGTTTTGGATATGGACATTTCTTACAACTTTCTTCTGGGGAGACCATGGATTCAGGTGGCCGGAGCCGTGCCCTCTACCCTCCATCAGATGTTAAAATTCGAACACAAGGGACAAGAGATCGTGGTCCACGGGGAAGACGAGCAATCAATTTATCGAGATCCGTCCATCCCTTGCTTAGAAGCGGAAGCGGGAAGCGAAAACATTGTCTATCAAGCTTTCGAGATTGTGTTGGCAGATCAACACGAAGAAGGGAACCCTCTCCCCCAACCTTTCTTGTCTAATGCCTCCCTCGTGGTGGCAAAAGAAATGATTAAACATGGCTTCCAGCCATGAAAAGGTTTGGGAAAGTCCTTATAATGAGTGCCGAAGCTGATAACCTTACCCGTAGCTGAAAAGTTCTTCGGAGTAGGCTTTCGCCCAACCCCTGAAGATGAGAGATAGGCCAACAAGATAAAGGAGAAAGGATGCGTTCTGCCGCAACCATTGCCACATCTGTACCAATCTTTTGTCCGACCAAGGTACAGTGAAGAAGAAGAAGACGAGGTCTTCACAGCGGAGGAAATTGAAGAAATATGCGGGGCCATGAGGCAAATGCTCTATGATGTTAATATGATCCAATTGGGAGAAGGAACGAGCACCGCTGAGGTGCTGTATGTGGGCCCTGAAGCTAAATTGCAAAATTGGAAAGCCACACCCTTCCCAATCAGGCGGGAGTTCCGGTAGATTTGTCCTGTCGTTTTTCCTTCATCACAAGTTACTTCAGGACGTAGCTTGGATGTTTTTCTTTGTTTTCTTGTATTTTGGTTTCTCCAATGTAATTTTGTTTGTTTTCAGAAAATTCCAAGAAGATAGAATAAATATTTCCTCATTTTTGCACTCTTTCTAATTTTGTTATTTATTCTTCCTTTTCAGTCCTAATAATGCGGCTTTAAATAACATGACATGCTTGCGGAACTCATGCTCAAATCCGAACATGCCACCTAATCTGGAAATAATGAACCAAGAACTGGAATACGGTGAAGACGAGGCTTTTAGGGAAATAAATCGAGAATTGGAACATTTCGAGAATAAACCTAAGCCAAACTTGAATGACACCGAACCGGTTAATTTGGGAATTGATGAAGAGGTCCGAGAGACCAAGATAAGCATCCACACAGATGAGAAAACACGAGATGCAATAATCCAACTCTTGTTTGAATTTAAAGACGTGTTTGCTTGGTCTTACGACGACATGCCGGGATTAGGAGCTGATCTAGTGGTGCACAAATTACCAATCTACCCTGATTGTCGCCCAGTGCAACAGAAGCAAAGAAAGTTCAAGACTGACATCAGTGATAAAATCAAAGAAGAAATCACTAAGCAGTTGAAAACAGGGGTAATTCGAGTGGTACAATACACCACATGGTTGGCTAATGTTGTGCCCGTGCCAAAGAAGGACGGAAAAACTCGAGTATGCATTGACTACCGAGATCTGAATAAAGCAAGTCCTAAAGATAACTTTCCTTTACCAAACATCCACATCCTTGTTGATAACTGTGCCAAACATGAGATACAATCGTTTGTGGATTGTTACGCGGGATATCATCAAGTGTTGATGGATGAAGAGGACGCCGAGAAGACCGCTTTTACCACACCTTGGGGGACTTACTGTTACAGAGTCATGCCATTCGGCTTGAAAAATGGAGGAGCAACATACATGAGAGCTATGACTGCCATTTTCCATGACATGATGCATCAGGAAATAGAGGTGTACGTGGACGATGTGATCATCAAATCCAGAACTCAGGGCGATCACGTGCGAGACTTGAGGAAATTCTTTGAGAGGTTGAGGAAGTACGATTTGAAGTTGAATCCAGCCAAATGCGCTTTTGGAGTCCCGTCAGGTAAACTTTTGGGTTTCATAGTCAGTAGGAGAGGTATTGAATTAGATCCCACAAAGATAAAATCCATCCGAGATTTACCTCCTCCCAGAACAAAGAAAGATGTAATGAGTCTTCTAGGCCGACTGAACTACATCAGTAGGTTCATCGCTCAGTTGACTTCCACATGTGAACCCATATTCAAGTTGTTGAAGAAAGACACTGCAATCAAATGGACAACTGAATGCCAAGAAGCTTTTGACAAGATCAAAGAATATTTGTCGAACCCTCCAGTCTTAGTCCCGCCAGAGCCAGGGAGACCTCTTTTCTTGTATTTAACAGTCTTGGAAAACTCTTTTGGTTGTGTCCTCGGACAACGTGATGCGACGGAGAAGAAAGAGCAGGCGATTTACTACCTGAGCAAGAAATTCACTAGTTATGAGGTCAAGTACACTTTGCTGGAAAGAACGTGTTGTGCTTTAACTTGGGTCGCTCAGAAATTGAGACACTACCTCCAGGCCCATACCACTCACCTCATTACTCGGTTGGATCCTTTAAAGTATATATTCCAGAAAACCGATGCCCACCGGAAGATTGGCAAAGTGGCAAATCCTGCTCATTGAGTTTGACATAGTCTATGTCACTCGCACGGCAATGAAGGCCCAAGCATTGGCAGACCATTTGGCCGAGAACCCGATTGACGAAGAGTATCAACCATTGAATACCTACTTTCATGATGAAGAGGTAAATACGACAGAAGTTGTTTCGGAAGACATTCATGCTTGGAAAATGTTTTTCGATGGGGCGGTAAACGCTAAAGGTGTAGGGATTGGGGCAATCTTGATCTCTCCTGCTGGCCAGCATTACCCAGCCATAGCTAGGCTCCGTTTCTTTTGCACGAACAATACGGCTGAGTATGAAGCTTGTATCATGGGTATGAACATGGCAATTGATCGGGGCGTCGAAGATTTGTTGATCATGGGAGATTCCTATCTAATTATCAAACAATCTCAAGGTGAATGGGAAACTCAGGACGTTAAACTCCTCCCTTATCGACAGCATGTGAATATTCTTGGCAAGCGATTAGCATCTATAGAGTTCAGGTATATCCCACGATGTCACAATGAACTAGCTGATGCACTTGCCACTTTAGCTTCAATGCTACCTTATCCGGGCAACGCCCATGTCAATCCCTTGGAAATTCAAATCAGGGAAAGCCACAGTTATTGCAATGCATTCGAAGAAGGACAAAGCGTCAAGCCATGGTATTACGATATCAGGAGATTTTTGAAAACGCAAGAATACCCCAGAACATGCTACTGGAGATCAAAAGAGGACCATTAGGCGACATGCATGTGGTTTCTTTTTGAGCGGCGAGGTCATGTATAAAAGAACCCCGGATCTTAACCTCTTAAGGTGTGTTGATGCCGAAGAAGCAGGAAGAATCATGCACGAAGTACACGCAGGAGTATGCGGGCCTCATATGAATGGGTATGTCTTAGCCAAGAAAATCCTTCGACCATGTTATTAATGGATGACCATGGAGAAAGATTGTTTCGGTTTTGTCCGAAAATGTCATCAATGTCAGGTACATGGAGATCTGATTCATGCACCTCCAACTGAGTTGCATCCTATGTCAGCGCGGTGGCCATTTGTCGCTTGGGGAATGGATGTCATCGGCTCGATTGAGCCGAAAGCTTCGAATGGACACCGATTCATACTGGTGGCTATCGATTACTTCACAAAATGGGTCGAAGCCGTCACTCTCAAATCAGTCACCAAGAAAGCTGTGGTGGATTTTGTACACTCAAATCTTATCTGTCATTTTGGTATACCTGCAACTATCATCACAGACAATGCTGCGAATTTGAATAGTCGTTTGATGGAAGAAATATGCGAGCAATTCAAAATAATGCATAGGAACTCCACTCCTTATCGGCCCAAAGCCAATGGTGCCATGGAAGCAGCGAACAAAAACATTAAGAAGATTTTGAGAAAGACAATCCAAAGTTCTAGACAATGGCATGAACAATTACCGTTCGCCTTACTAGGATACCGTACTACAGTACGCACATCGGTAGGAGCAACTCCATACCTGCTAGTCTATGGGACCGAAGCTGTGATACCGGCAGAGGTAGAAATTCCTTCACTTCGTACAATTGTTGAAGCAGAGATTGAAGATAGCGAGTGGGTTAAGACTCGATTGGAGCAATTAACTTTGATCGATGAAAAGCGAATGGTTGCGGTCTGTCACGGACAACAGTACCAACAAAGGATGGCTCGTGCTTACAACAAGAAAGTACGCCCGAGAAATTTTGAAGTAGGTCAGTTGGTTTTAAGACGCATTCTTCCACATCACCGGGAAGCGAAAGGAAAATTCGCTCCTAATTGGAAAGGACCATACATCATTAGGAAGATACTGCCGAGAGGAGCGTTATACTTGGGAGACATGGAAGGAAAAGACCCTGAAACAGCCGTGAATGCAGATGCTGTGAAAAGGTATTATGTCTGAATTTGCTTCAATGATGTCCTCACGAGTCGAAATGATTGAAGGCTTTTATTCCCGCTACCCAAACACTACCAACCCTTTTGTAAACCCTTTGAGCCGGTTACCTTTCTTTGGCTACCCTCTTTGGAATCAATAAAAAAAAAAAAATCCCAAACTTCCTGAACTACGTTCTGACTTGATTCCGAAAGGATACGTAGGCAACCTCTCCCCGAGGTTCAGTCATACCAAACCAAAATCCCAGTTTCCCCAAAAATGAAACTGGGGCAGATGATATTGTTGATTCGGTTTAAGATCCGTCAAGATGATTCCAAAATTGTAATTTTGTCCACAATTCTTGTTACCCAAACCGAGTACAAGTCCTTCAAGATCAATGGGAAGCTGTGAAAACATCATTGTTGCGGTCCGAAGTTCCTGGAATGAAAAGAAATAAAATGAGAGAGTCTTATTGGTGAAAACCTTCGGGCACCATAAGACGATGGAAGTAAAGAAATATAAAATGAGAGAGCCTGTTGGTAAAAACTCGCAAAGAGTGCTATCCGGCGATGGTAAGAAGAGAAATGAGAGAGGTCGATTGGCGAAAACCCGCAAAAGGGCGCTATCAACCGAAAAGGTTGTTTCACCACAAGAAGTCCTGGCACGGCCCTTTAGCTCGGAAACATAGACCCGTTTTGATTCATAAGGAAATGGGAGTTTGTGACGATCAAGCATCTAGTCCGAGAAGCATGTCATGTTGTTTAAAGTCAGCATATACCTCAGATAAGTCATTCTTTTCTCCCGAAAGGGACTCCTCTATCTTTGATACGTTTTTCCATTCTTGTTCATTCTTTTTCTTTGAATCCCTTTCGGTTTAATTATACTTCTGAAACTATTACAAAGGAAGGCGACAGGACCGGTTTTACAGGACTCCGCCTGGTAAAGAAGAAAAGAAAAATAGCCTCAGTGGTGTATTGATACAATCCACGATTGGATCGTAATGATCGATTGTTTCCAAAGAAACAGAGTGTAGAGAGGAAATAGAAATCAAAGGCCAAGGTCTTAGAAGAGACGGAATAAGGCCGAAGGATAGAACCCACACGGAAAATCCTCGTGGAATTCCAGGAATGAACCCGGTCAGTTTGAAAGAAAGTCACCCCAAAGACAATTGGTAGCAAACTTCTCAATGGAAATGGGGAAACGATCAAGCAATGAAGATAATCAAGGACGCAAAGTCAACCACTTTTTCAACTGATAAAATGTTCTTTGTTGAAAGCAGGTCTGTTTAATTGTGCAAGAAGAAGGTACAACTCAAATAAGTGAAGTACACAAGCATTGAAATGGCTTTAGAACAAGGAAAACACATAAAAAGGGAAGTTTTTTTTAGAGCTTTATCTTATGCATATTGTTTGAATTCCGGCCAGAAAGCCGTGAAACTCTTATCCCCGGTCAGAAAACCGAGGATCTCCCAGTCAGAAAACTGCGGAGCCATTTACTTTAACCCCGGCCAAAAAACCGAGGATCTGACGGCCAAAAAACCGTTAGATATTGTTTGAATTCCGGCCAGAAAGCCGTGAAACTTTTATCCCGGTCAAAAACCGAGGATCTCCCAGTCAAAAAACTGCGGAGCCATTTACTTTTACCCCGGCCAAAAAACCGAGGATCCGACGGCCAAAAACCGTTAGATATTGTTTGAATTCCGGCCAGAAAGCCGTGAAACTTTTATCCCGGTCAAAAAACCGAGGATCTCCCAGTCAGAAAACTGCGGAGCCATTTACTTTACCCCGGCCAAAAAACCGAGGATCTGACGGCCGAAAACCATTAGATATTGTTTGAATTCCGGCCAGAAAGTCGTGAAACTTTTATCCCCGGTCAAACAATCGAGGATTTCCCCAGTCAGAAAACTGCGGAGCCATTTACTTTTTACCCCGGCCAAAAAGCCGAGGGTCTGACGGCCAAAAACCGTTAGACATTGTTTGAATTCCGACCAGAAAGCCGTGAAACTTTTATCCCTGGTCAGAAAATCGAGGATCTCCCAGTCAGAAAACTGCGGAGCCATTTATTTTAACCCCGGCCAAAAAACCGAGGGTCTGGCGGCCAAAAAACCGTTAGATATTGTTTGAATTCCGGCCAGAAAGCCGTGAAACTTTTATCCCCGGTCAGAAAACCGAGGATCTCCCAGTCAGAAAACTGCGGAGCCATTTACTTTTACCCCGGCCAAAAAACCGAGGATCTGACGGCCAAAAAACCGTTAGATATTGTTTGAATTCCGGCCGGAAAGCCGTGAAACTTTTATCCCGGTCAGAAAACCGAGGATCTCCCAGTCAGAAAACTGCGGAGCCATTTACTTTTACCCGGCCAAAAAAACCGAGGATCTGACGGCCAAAAAACCGTTAGATATTGTTTGAATTCCGGCCAGAAAGCCGTGAAACTTTTATCCCCGGTCAGAAAACCGAGGATCTCCCAGTCAGAAAACTGCAGAGCCATTTACTTTAACCCCGGCCAAAAAAAAAAACGAGGGTCTGACGGCCAAAAACCGTTAGACATTGTTTGAATTCCGGCCATAAAGCCGTGGAAACTCTTCTTCAAAATCCCGGCCAGAAAGTCGTGGAACGTTTATTTGTGAAACTGTGATTTCCTTACCCAAAGAGTCTTTTAATCATTTTCTGTGTCACAACTAACTCACGAAATTTTCCTAGCAAAACTTGGACAGAAAAATTTCGTTCGTTTGTTTGTTTTGTTGTCTAAATAGTTTTGACCTCGGGATGCAAGGATCGAGATAACCTACAAATGGAACATCAATCCAGAGTGAAGAAAAGAAGAAAAGAACCAAAAGAAAAGAGTTCAAACGTTGGAGTAAACAAAGGCGCAGATTGCTCAGAAGCTGTTTGAAATAACAATCTCCGCCGACTCCGTTCCACTCAATGTTACAGGAGTCTACAGCGAAAACAGCTCACACTCAAGATCAAGCTTCAAGAGATTTATAGATAGGAATCTTGTAACTCATAGTTGATAAGCATTAGCTTTGATTTTACTCTTTGGTGTAATAAGGAGGTCGACAAGCAGTAGCAGCAACAACAATAGTGACAACCACGGCTCCCGGTAATCCCAGCTACCAAACTCTCCAGAATTACACTAACTTGATTCCTTTATAGCCAAGGATATGTAGGCAACCTTTGAAGCATGGTTCGGTCAGATGATTTTCCAAAAAAAAAAAAATGCTTCATATGGAGTGTTCAGACGGGCAAAAATCGCTCGTATCCGCTCACTTATCCTTGCACGAAAACTCTTCATGTTTCCGCGCAAAGAGGGGCAGCTGTGAGCACGTGATTCTTGCCCGGCATGAAAATCACTCCCGAAAATTCAAATAAAATAATATTTTTTGTTTATGTGCGATTTTCTGTAAATTTTTTTTAAATTTTAATTATTATCATTTGCATTTGTTTTGTGAGATTGTTTATTAAATTGATGTGTGTGTTGTGTTTACATTTTTTGAGTTGTATTTTTTTTAGAGTAATTAAGTTTGTTTTTGAGAATATAATAAATAAATAAAAATTTAAAAAATTAAAAAAAAATAAATAAATAAATATAACGCGCTTTACATTTTAGAATTTAAAGGTCTAGCTTGTGTGATCTACTTTAATTAGTATTTGTTTATGTTGATAATTGTTAGTATAATTAGTAATAGTATAATTTGATTTTTGTAGTGTAATTAGAATTTTTTTTTAATAAATTGAGAATTAAAATTAAAAGAGAAGGGAAAAAGGAATTGAAATAAGGTGAAAAAGGGATTGGGCCACCCATTTTCGGCCAAGACCAGGCCCAAAGAACCCAAAACCCTGCCCAGAACCGACCCAATTAACTCCCGCCCGCCCCATTTTGCCCCAGACTTAATCGCAGCCGTTGGATCTTTGTGATCCAACGGTCCTAATTAAAATACTAATTCAATCTAGCCAAAGCCCCCCAAAACCCGTTTCCCATCTCATTTCTCCATTTCCTCTTTCTAAACATCATCTCCGAAAACCCTAGAGAATAGCCGCCGCCGCCACCGTTGCTCCGCCCCACCGGAAATCGCCTCACGGCGGTTCCGGTGGTCCAATCCCTCCCAAATTTACACCCCTGAACCCCTAAGATCCCCTCATTCCAACCCCGTGCCTAGTTAATCTCAAATCAAAACGGAAATTCTCGAATCTTCAATCGAAGATTCGAGTTTAAAACCAATTTATCCCAAATCATCCCAAATTGATACCATACATTCACCTCACCCTCCTCACACCCGAAATAGCCTTTGTACCCGTCGAATCCGGCCAGAAACTATCAAGCCCCAAATCAAGACTTCAAGAACCCTAAAATCCAAATTTGGGCCGCCGGGTTAGATTCGAAGAAATTGGGATTAGAATAGACTTTAATTAAGATGTTTTCAGTTGAAAACATTTCAATTAAAGTCCATTTGATTCCCAAAGTCCAATTTTGAGTCCAAAACCGAGAATTCTTTCCAAAGTTGTTGATTTTCAATTTCTTTTGAGGTAATGTTATTTTCCTGTTTATTTTGATTTGTTTTGTGTGTTTGTTTAGTTTAAATTTATTGAACTCTTCCCAATTTCTTCTTTTAGCCGTCCTGTTTTTTCTATTTTTTCTTCTCAAAGGCCCTTTTATTTGGTCGATTCTAATTATGTTGTTCATTGAATTGCGTATGTTGTAGAATACGTATTCGAGTCGATTAGCATCGTCGAATAGTTAGTTTCGTTTGTTTTAGGGCATTGGCCGAGAGTTTCATTTGATTCACTGTTCGTCGACTATTGTTTATCGATTATGCGTGTTGTAATCAACTATTTGAACGTCGTCGATTAATTCTGTGAGTTCGTTTTGTTAGAACAATGGACCATGATTAGTTGTTCAACTGGCTGTTAATGTCGTTGTTGGTTTATAACTGTCGAATTATAGTTTGTTAACTATCTGTGATTTCACTGGATTCATAGTTGTTTGTTTAGTAGCTGTGATTGTTATGATTCTCTGTAGGTCTGAGTTTTGGATTTCAGATTAGGAAATGTTGAATTGGATATAGCTGTTTAACTTTAGTTTAGAAATCTGAAAAAAATCATACTCAAGGGTACAAATGCGTTGCACATGGGAAGAGTTAGTTTTACAGCAGGATATGCATTAGTTTTGGACTGCAGATTTAGTTTTTAAATAGAAAAAGGGTTGGCTTTATAGGCTGGATAAGATGTGAGTATGGAAAGATCAATTTCTGAATTGGTCTAGTGGTTTTAAGAGCTGGAAAAGTGCAAAAGGGGGGGGGGGGAATAATAGGTGCTAGACAGATCTGAAATGATTAAAATATAGTTGATGTTTTGAGTCTTGAAGGCTATAAGACTCACTGGCAGAACACTGAATAGACAGACTCACATTGAGAAAACAGAGAGAGGTTTTAAGATTGAAGAGGACTGAAAAACAGAAAACACTCTCTGGAAACACATTCACACACATTGAGATTATTGGCAAAACACATTAGACACTCACAAGAATACACACTGGCAGAAGCTTTGTAGTATTACTTACTTGAATCTCTGTAGTATTACACCAAGAGCTTTCTCTCTTCATTTGCTTCAAATTCATTTTAGTTGTGAGGGAGGTACTGTTCTGTTGAAGTTTATCTTCCATCGAGAGAACGTGGAATTTCCTAATCACTTGTCTGTTGAGTCGAATCACTGGCAGATTGAAAGACACATTTTTTAGAATACATACACTCACATTGAGAAACACAGAGGGATACATAGGCTGAGATAGATTCTGAAAACAGTTTTTTTCTGAAAACAGTTTTCTTATTGCTACTGGCCTTCCTGTTGGGTTTTCTGAATACTGTTTCACTAGTGTCTTGGTCTTTCTACTAGTTTGAAAATTCCTAGGCTTTCCTGTTTGGAGTTTAAAACATTCCCTGGAATTTCCCTACTGTTCTGCTACTGTTTCTGCCGGTTTTTTTTTGGGGAATTTGACTGCTGGTGTTGCTGTTCCGTAGCTGTTACTGCTGATTTTCTGCCACTGATTTCCTCTTTTGCTTTTGAATTCCAGGTACACATCCTTGGATTGTCTATTGCTTTTTTACTGGAAATAAAATGAAAGCATGTTTTGAATATTGCCGCGAAGCCATCATATGAATGATCTTGTAGATATCCATTAAATTGGGGGGTGTTAGTTGTATTAAGGATTGTACTGTTAAGCATTAAGAGTTTAAGAGCGCACACAGTTATGTATGTCTATTGAGTTCTTACTTTCGTTATGAATAATTCGAAATAAAATCCGTTAGGCTTGTATTGTAATCTTGATTTATTTTTAGAATATCGTTTAGTTTTCGTTATGTTTAACTAGTTTCTATTTTTGTTAGCATATATTTAGATCCATGTAAGTAAAACTAGCCAATACGGATTGAGATTTTCCTTGATATGTTAAATTGGTAATTTGTTAAAATCAAGTAACTTAAGTATGTTTAAGGTGTTAATTTGATTAATGTTAATTATTAATGCAAGGTATTTTGAATCATTTTTGAATTTCTTCATTTGATTTTCCCTTGAAATCTATTTGTACTTAAGTAGACAAGATAAGTTAACCTGATTTTTTTTAGATGCCAATGTTAGATCGATTTTAATCGCATAGTTTTACTTTCGCTAATTAACATCGGATTAAGGATAGTAAACAATTTTACTTTTTATAATTGGATCAATTTGAATTATTTCAATTTCGCATATTTTGATCAACTTTCCGATAGTTTATATCTTGTCATTTAATCTCCGTCCATAAATCAAAAAGCTAGGAAATAATATATCATTTGGTATGATTCTTTAATTGAAAATAATTTTAAGAGATACATTGTTAAGTAAATTGATCCTTTTGGTTTATTTTACAATGGTTTTGATCGGCATAGTTTCAAATAAATAACCCGGATACCCTTTTTTTATACATTCACCTATCTGTCAAAAGTCCGAGTCTATGTTATAATGGGTTTTTCTTTTGGCATGGTTTCAAATTAATAGAGCGGTTTTAAAAGGTTAATTGAAGCATATAATTTATAAACATGTATAAAATCAGGTATTTTTAGCCATCTATAATAATTGAAGCGATCGTGCTAGAACCACGGGATCCGGGGGTGCCTAACACCTTCCCTCGGGTCAACAGAATTCCTTACTTAGAATTTCTGGTTTGCAGACTTCATTTGGAAAGTCGAAAATTTCCTCGATTCGGGATTTAAATAAATCGGTGACTTGGGACACCATAATTTATTCCAAGTGGCGACTCTTAAATAAATGGAATAATCCCATTTTGCATATTGTCACTTAAATTGGAAAAACTCCCTCGCGCATCTACCTCTCGAGGTAGGGGGCGCGCCAAAAGGAGGTGTGACACCCGGGGCTCGGGTTTTGCAAATTTCGTGATTTCTGATATTTTTCGAGTTCTTTCGATTGGGTGATGTTCTATTAGCCTATTTTGATATATTTTTGCTGATTTGTGCTAGTTTTGACGTGCGTGGATACCGGTTCGAGGAGCTAAGGCGTCGCGGGCATGAGCTTTCGTCGGTTCGAGGTGGGTAATACTTGTAAATGATGTCTTGAGGGTTAGTAAACCCCGGACTTGCACATCTTAGTGTTGTGTTGAGGTGACTTGCACGCCGGATAACGGGCGTGGGGTAGAGCACCATTGGGGATCGTGACTTGGTCCGTCCCGCGTAATAAATAATAACACATAATTGTTGAAATGAATTGGACTAATTATCATGTTTGGGCTTCGTGCCAATTATTTGAATCCTTCAGGGATTGGTATCACTGTTTTGATAACACTGTGCATATTTTATTCTAAATTTAAGGTTTAAAATGGTATTTTTGCTATTCAGCATTTTTATAAGGTTATGAAAAACTTGAACAAGGTCTTAATAACATTTTTAGTTGTGAGCTAATATGATATTGTTGCTCGTAGGGCTTTCTTGATTATTTGTTAGACTGATTGGGGCCGAGGGCCATATGTTAGGGCATGACATTTTATGTGAGCATATGCGTACACATGCATGGATCGGACTGCACGCCGCAGTGGTATACGGATCGGGCTACGCGCCGCAGCAGGTGTGATATTAATATTGTGCTTGGGCTGTAGGAGCCCCTCCGGAGTCTGAACCCCCACAGTGAGCACGGGTACCCAAATTGGATCGGGCTACACGCCGTAGCGGTCATATGCATTGCATGGCATACATACGTTGGTTTATGTGTACTACGTGGCATAACATTCAGCACTCATACATTACTGGCACACATGCATTAGTTGCCTTATTGACCAGATCTCCTGGTGTAAATTGATAAGGAGTGCTGAGCGCGAGGGGCTGATTTGAGTGCGGACTTGCATTGCTTGAGATTGTATCCAGGTATTGGTATATTATTATGAAATAAAGTAGCTAAAAATTGAGATTTTTCTAAATAATCTACTCACATATGCTTGAAAGGAATAAAAAGATAGTTCTGTATTGTGTAGCATGAGATAGTGTCTATCGTGGTTTTCTTCCCTTCAGCATTATTTACTTTTATTACTGCTGAGTTGGAAGTACTCACACCCGACTCCCTGCACCTTGTGTGCAGATCCGGGTACATCATAGTGGAGCTGATTCTATTGCGGCTCGGGAGTGCTTTTGGACAGTCGAGGTAGCTGCCAGCGTTCGCAGGACCTGATTCTCCAGTTTGTGTGTATTTTTGTTACGATCATCCCACACTTGTGCACAGTTATATTCACTATTTACACTTTGTATACTCTGTAGAGGCTCATGACTCTTGACCCTTCGGTCTATGAGAGTTGGCACGTGTTGGGACTTGGTTCCCTATTTTTAATATACCTATCACTGTTATGCTTAAATTGGATAAAGTGAGCTTGTGGCTCTGTGGTTATTGTTGATTGGTCGGGCTGGCCTAGCGGTGTGCTGGGCGCCATCACGACCGGATTTGGGGTCGTGACAAGTTGGTATCAGAGCCTAGGTTTACTAGGCCTCATGAGTCTTGAGCCGGTTAGTAGAGTCTTGTGGATCGGTACGGGGACGCCTGTACTTTTCCTCGGGAGGCTGCGAACCTTTAGGAAACACTTCACATTTCTTGGAATTCTTATCGTGCGTACTTGATTCAGCTTGAGATATGCTTTTGAAATTCCTTCCGCACGTATGTGTACGCATCGAGCGCTCAGTAATATAAGTGCCTTATGTGTAGTGGAACGAGTTCAAACTCAGGAAGTTCGTGAGTTCATGTTGGGCCAGTCGGGAGGACTTGAGGCCAGATCTTTGTCTATGGCTAGAGCACCAAGGTACTAATTTCGCGAGTCGGTATTATGAAGTTCATACGATCGGTATTGATCTCTATTGTGCAAATGGCAGTTTGATAATGGGAGAGCTGTAGGGTATTCAGTTCTTGTTGTGATTTGATATGTAGCCCTAGTTATGGGCGTGAGAAATATATTCATTGCCTCTTAGCGGAAATGTAAAGTGCACTATGTGTGGTAGTATAAGTTTAGACTCAAGAAAATTGAATTGGTTGTGCTATGAGTATTGCGGTGAGAGGTATTTGACATATATTATGATTCGAGCAGGTGCAGCGCATGTCCATGTATCAATTTTGATAATATAACTTGTATAGTGTTGAGATTAATGTTGTTGATATACATTGCGATGTATTGCTAGGATGGTTTTGGTGATTCTCTGGCAGGTGGATATGCCAAGTTACAAAGGAAACTCTGTCAAAAGTTTTGGTAAATTTGGGACTTAGAAAAGATCTTTGTCACCTAAAGAGTGGGCGTAACTGTTGTGTGTGAACGAATGCAAGAATTTCAAAAGAATTAATATTTCTGATGATTCGAATCTCCGCCGAAGCTTGTAAATGACTTGAGTTTAATCTAACTAGAACATTGTGGCATCATTTGAGTAAGAATGTTGTGAGTGGCTAAAAGTGCTAAGATGTATGGCTCCAAGCCAAGTTGGGGAGGTTGTTTTTGATTAACTGATTGCACTGTTGTGTACTGTGTTGGCTCTGTCTCTAGGTATGTTGGGAAATTTTGATAAAGGTTATGGTGCTTCGTAGATATGAAGAAATACTAGGATGTTGTGAACTTATGTTGGTAAAGAATGTTCGGTGTATATAAAAGGAAGATAGCTAAGTGTATATGTATGTAATCATGTTCTGCGGTGTCAGAGTTCTAGCAAGGCACGAGTAGTTCTATTCAATAAGACAGGTGAATTACAGTTGAACAAGGGTGAATGACGCCTGAGAATTTGTTTTACAGTGTTCAAGATTTTTGCTCGTAACAGTCAGGTGCCTTAAGATTGCGCATGTGGCTAAAGATGGTGGTTTCGTTAGAAGAGATCAAGATTTGAGTTATATTTATGAATGATGAGATTCTATGTAACCGTATTGGAAGGTAATGATAACGAATTCAAATCGCAAAAAGTTCTTCGAAATAAAGTATTGTAGAATATGGTCCTTCTGGGAAACATTGAGAGAGTATTCAGTGGCCTATGGGTCTTAGACGGTATGGTCTTATGTACGAGTCTCGTGTGGTAACATGAGTTAGTATATTATGGTGTTACAGTAAAGACTGATATGAAATTAGTGATGAATCAGAAAGGAAACTTGGTAAATGGAACAACTTGTTAATGAACCAGAATGGTATAAAAAAAGGGGATACGATTGATTCCTGGTAGGTGGTTGAAGTAATGAGTCTTGCAGACATTGCAGCAAAGCTCTTGAGTGCTGGCAGTGGTGTAAGTATAATATGGGTATAAGGACTCAGTCCTGGCAGTTTAACTTATGCAATGAATGGGAAGAAATAGTTTGTGATGTGTTTTATCATGGTTTGAAGATGAGTTTTCTTCTATATGGGATCACGAAAGTCCTTGACTAGTTGAGTGCGCCGATGTTGAGGCGGAGGAAAGAGATATGAATTTCCATGTTGTCTTAGTGTGATATGGTATACACGATGTGTTATGGAAAGTTGATAATGGTATATTCTAGATTTTGAGATCAGTGCATAATATATGGGAAGTCAATAAAGATTATTGAGTAGCGCAGACAGCTGCAGGTGAATTAAGAATCGATCTTTCTGATGATTTAAGAAAATGGTATTGCTATTCTATTAACTTGGCAGGGAATATGGTCCAAAAAGGACAAGGTAATGTAAAATGATAATATCTAATGGCATGGTGGTGTTCTCTTGTTGGATCGACTGTAATAATTGAGTCGTTGATGGCATAGTGAAATTCTTGGATGGCTTTCGTGGAACGAATGGGCGCTTGATGTGCATTATGTATTCGTACGGTGGAGTGTGGAACCAGGTATAGCGATTCATGTGTTACATATGTGTTGGAGACTTGAAGCTCTCGTTAGTCTGCCTATGCAGTGGTTGTATATCATGTGTATCGACACCGTTTGTGATTATTAGAGATCGGAAGTCCTAGAGGCTCTCTCTTAACTTGATAAGACGAATTCGAATTATGATACTTGATTGCTGACTGGTTGTCATGGGTCAGATTGTCTAGACTAATGTGATATGGACTATGTCGGAAAATGGCACAAATTGCGTAGCAGAGAGCATCAGAGCATGCTCCAACAGAGCAGTTGTACCCAGGACCAGCGGACGGCTGGTAGGCATTGCTTTGTCAGTTGGACCTTAGTGGCGGATGTCAGTGTAGAGGTATCCACCATTTATTCAGTTCCAGTATTGAGAAACGTTGTCAGATGCGTTTCATGTGGACGAGCATGAGGCTATATATATATGTTTGCTGTAATGAGAAAAATTTGACTCGATATGCATTTCCTTTTTGTGAGATTTATGCGTGGATCGGGTGGCACGCCGCCACGGGTTATTTGGATCGGGTGGCACGCAGCCACGGGTATGTCATTGGAGTGGGTTGCACGCCGCAACAGAATATTGTGAAAATATAGTCGGTTATATGCTACCGGGTATACAATACTTCTTCACTTCTGAGGAAAGGTCCGTTTAGAGTATCGCTTGGTGAATGGCACGTCGGTTGTGTCCTTTCAGGATTTGATAGCATACGTTAATTGTTTCACCGTGGGTGAGGTTGATTGCTTGGGTTCAAGACCTAGATCTGTGTGTGGCTAACCGTTTTGAGCTTAGTGGCTTGAGGTGCTTCATGAGTAGTAATGTTGGGATAGAATCACGAATCGCGGCAAGGCTACGTGATGTTATGACCTCTCGAGGGGGATTCAGGTACTCTATTTCTATAATACGAGACGCGATCTCAGTTCTATGTTATGATGGCACAGAGGAATTGAATTGCTGCTCTTTTGCTGGAGACAGTTGTCATGATTTGAGCTGTCATGATTCGAGTGTGTTCAGATGTTTCTATTGGAGCCTATGTTGTGCTCGTCGCGGCTTAGGCCGGTGTTGAGGTGTCATATCACCAGTGTGGTGTGTTATAATCGAAATGATCGTTGGAGCCAATAATGAGTGTGAGTATATGTGATTCCAGCTAGTATTTGGTTATTGTGGCCAGTTGTTGTGATTAGAGACTATCGTCTCGAGTGAATGGGTTGTCGATACATCATATGATCTCACTCGGAGTAGTGAATATGGGTTATTGCAGTGGATTCGAGTGTATCCTGAGTATAGGCATGGGATTTGCATTGGGCATATGATTTCAGAAAGTACAATGTGATTTATGGTTCAGATGGTCCGTGAAATTTTGACTACATGGTGTTTTCGGACTTATGTGAGATAGGGTGACGTATGATCGCCTGAAATTATGCTTGGTAAGGTCATTCAGCTATTGGGTGGCTTCTAGTACAACTCTGAGTCAGCTCAAGGACGAGCGTTTGTTTAAGTTGGGGAGAATGTAACGACCCGGCCCGTCGTTATAGAAATTTCCACCCCGTTACCTTGCATTAACATATCTTATGCTTCTATATCAGTTTTAGAACCTATCGGGTGAGTTAGGAGTGAATTGAATTAAAAATGAAGCAAATAGCATGTTTGAAGGAAGTTTGAATATGGAAAGTCAACCTAGAGTTGACTATCGAGTTAGAGTGCTCGGAATCGGATTCGATGATTCGACTAGTTTCGAGGGATCATTTATGACTTAGGAGAGCAATCGGAATTGAATTTGGAGATCCGGTGTAGAAATAGGCTTGAATTGGCTAAGGTTGAATTTTGGCGAAATCCGATCGATAGGTGAAATTTTGATCCGGGAGTCGGAATGGAATTCCGACAATTTCTGTAGCTTCGTTATGTGATTTTGGATATGTCTGCAAATTTTCAGGTCATTCGGACGTCGTTTGATCGGGTTTTGGATTGAATGTTAGTTTTGAAAGCTTTGAAGAAACTTAGGCTTGAATCCGTGTGTAATTGGTGATTTTGATGTTTAGGATGGTGTTTTTATGATTGGAACAAGTTCGTATCATGTTTTGGAGTATGTTGGTGGTTTTCGTTGGGGTCCCGGGGCCTCGGGGTGAATCCGGACCATCATCCGGGCATTTTGAACTTGGCAAAATCTGCTGTAAATTGCAGATCACTGTGCAGAAGGCTAAGCCTTCGCGTTCGCGAGGGCAAGGCCCGCGTTCGCGTAGGCTGGGGCACTTTGGTCAGCGCGTTCACGAGGAGGACGGCCGCGATCGCGTAGAAGGAATCTGAAAAGCATCGCATTCGCGATGTGGTTAGTCGCGATCGCGTAAGAGGAAATAGTGAAACATCGCGTTCGCGTGGATGGAGGCCGCGTTCGCGTAGAAGGACCTCTGGATGGTTGAAGAAATGTGCATCGCGAACGCGTGGGGGCATGTCGCGTTCGTGAAGGGAAAATGGATTAGTGCATCGCGGACGCGTGATAGGTAACGCGAACGCGAAGAGTAAAATGATGCTAGGCATCGCGAACGCGAGTGGAGTCACGCGAACGCGTAGAGCAAAGGTTCCAGGCAGTGAAGTTAAAACCAGAAACATTTCACTTATGGGTTCATATACCCAAAACACCATTTTTGAGCCATAGAGAGAAGAAATCACGGGAAAACGCTGGGAAATCATCGGGTATTCATCGGAGGTAAGTTTCTTGACTCAAAAACATCATTTTATGGTAGAATTAACATCATTCTTCATGAATTTGGGTAGAAATTGTGAAGGATTGTGGCCTAGATATTGAAAACGAACATTTGGGTTTTGAAAGGCCAATCGAACTCCGATTTTGGTAAATTTTATATGTATGGACTCGTGGCGAGACGAAGGTTCTGGAAATATGAGTTTCAAAATTTTTCGAGATGTGGGCCCGGGGCTCGGGTTTTGCAAATTTCGTGATTTTCGATATTTTTCGAGTTCTTTCGATTGGGTGATGTTCCATTAGCCTATTTTGATATATTTGTGCTGATTTGTGCTAGTTTTGACGTGCGTGGATGCCGGTTCGAGGAGCTAAGGTGTCGCGGGCATGAGCTTTCGTTGGTTCGAGGTGGGTAATACTTGTAAATGATGTCCTGAGGGTTAGTAAACCCCGGACTTGCACATCTTAGTGTTGTGTTGAGGTGACTTGCACGCCGGATAACGGGCGTGGGGTAGAGCACCATTGGGGATCGTGACTTGGTCCGTCCGCGTAATAAATAATAAAACCTAATTGTTAAAATGAATTGGACTAATTATCATGTTTGGGCTTCGTGCCAATTATTTGAATCCTTCGAGGATTGGTATCACTGTTTTGATAACAGTGTGCATATTTTATTCTAAATTTAAGGTTTAAAATGGAATTATGCTATTCAGCATTTTTATAAGGTTATGAAAAACTTGAACAAGGTCTTAATAACATTTTTAGTTGTGAGCTAATATGATATTGTTGCTCGTAGGGCTTTCTTGATTATTTGTTAGACTGATTGGGGCCGAGGGCCATATGTTAGGGCATGACATTTTATGTGAGCATATGCATACACATGCATGGATCGGACTGCACGCCGCAGTGGTATACGGATCGGGCTGCGCGCTGCAGCAGGTGTGATATTAATATTGTGCTTGGGCTGTAGGAGCCCCTCCGGAGTCTGAACCCCCACAGTGAGCACGGGTACCCAAATTGGATCGGGCTACACGCCGTAGCGGTCATATGCGTTGCATGGCATACATACATTGGTTTACGTGTACTACGTGGCATAACATTTAGCACTCATACATTACTGGCACACATGCATTAGTTGCCTTATTGACCAGATCTCCTGGTGTAAATTGATAAGGAGTGCTGAGCCCGAGGGGCTGATTTGAGTGCGAACTTGCATTGCTTGAGATTGTATCCAGGTATTGGTATATTATTATGAAAGAAAGTAGCTAAAAATTGAGATTTTTCTAAATAATCTACTCACATATGCTTGAAAGGAATAAAAAGATAGATCTGCATTGTGTAGCATGAGATAGTGCCTATCGTGGTTTTCTTCCCTTCAGCATTATTTACTTTATTACTGCTGAGTTGGAAGTACTCACACTCGACTCCTTGCACCTTGTGTGCAGATCCAGGTACATCACAGTGGAGCTGATTCTATTGCGGCTCGGGAGTGCTTTTGGACAGTCGAGGTAGCTGCCAGCATTCGCAGGACCTGATTCTCCAGTTTGACTGTATTTTTGTTCTAATCATCCCACACTTGTGCACAGTTATATTCACTATTTACACTTTGTATACTCTGTAGAGGCTCATGACTCTTGACCCTTCGGTCTATGGGAGTTGGCACGTGTTGGGACTTGGTTCCCTATTTTTAATATATCTAACATTGTTATGCTTAAATTGGATAAAGTGAGCTTGTGGCTCCGTGGTTTTGTTGATTGGTCAGGCTGGCCTAGCAGTGTGCTGGGCGCCATCACGACCGGATTTGAGGGACGCCGAAAACTCCTCCCTCGTCCCAACAAGGAACGACACCAACCCTACATGAGATCTTCGCTTCCGCCCCGCGTCATACAGACGCCGTGCAGCGTCACGTCGCCCCACTCAGAAACGATCAAGGTACGCCCCCTCTACTTTCTTCACATAACTTTTGTGTTTCACCCTCAGAAGTAGTGTACGCACTGGAGAAGCTTGGCACCAAGGTGCAGTGGCCCCAAAAGATGAAATCGGACTCGGCCACAAGAAAGTCAAACTTCCTTTGCGAGTTCCACCAGGAACGAGGGCACCAGACCGAAGACTGCATCCGTCTGCGACAAGAAGTCGTCAGAATGCTCAACCAAGGGTACCTAAAGGAGCTGCTCAGCGACAAAAGGAAAGCCAATTTTGCATGCGGACGAGAGCAATCCTCGGGACCTCCAAAGCCACCCTCTCCGACACGTACAATAAACATAATCGTCGGAGAAGGGAACGACACACCATTAACCACGTCAAATTCGCCAGCGCACACAGACTAAAGAGGACCATCTCCCACAAACTGTACGATGACCTCGAAGGAAGTATCACCTTCGATAAGTCTGACGCCGACGATTTGTGTTTCCCTCATTATGATGCTTTAGTTATTACTCTACGTATCATTGATACTGATGTCAGGAGAGTCATGATCGATTACGAAAGCGGTGCTTGCATCATCCATCTGAGAGTCCTCTCACAGATGGGACACGAGGACATGATAACCCCTCAATGCATAACTCTAACGGGTTTTAACAATGTAGTAGAGCGCACACCAGGAGAAGTGTTTGTGCCCATCCTCGCGGGAGGAGTCACCCTGGAAATTGCCTTCCATGTGATGAACCAAGAGACGGCCTACAACATCATCATCGTGCGTCCATGGATACATGCCATGCGAGCGGTCCCCTCAAGCTTATACCAAGTGATCAAATTCTCTACCCCATGGGGAATATTCAGCATGAAAGGGGAGCCACGCACATCGCAAGAATATTATAAAATAACTCAAGACTGCGCCCACACCAGGAAATTGAATGGGGCGAGCGCGGAAGCATAACAATCAGCCATGTCAGGGACCCAAGCGGACCCGACGACCGACGCTATAAGAGACCCAGACATCGTAGAAGCCTACAAAGCTATGGTTGAGGATCTCGATTCGGTTCAACTAGATCGGGATGACCCCAAGAAGAAGGCATACATCAGTCACAGACTCACCAATCCGGGTAAGTACCATGAATTCTTAACTAAACATGCAGACACGTTCACTTTTTCCCATGCAGACATGACAGGGATCTCGCTAGATATCGCCACCCACCGGCTCAACATGGACCCATTACATCTGCCAGTAAAAAAATTAGGAGAAAGTTCAATGCCGCTATCAATGAGGTGGTCCGCAAAGAAGTAGATAAGTTGCTAGCCAACGGCTCCGTCAGGGAGTCGAAATACCCGCGATGGGTCGCTAATGTGGTGATGGTAAAAAAGAAGAGTGGGAAGTGGAGGATGTGCGTGGATTTCACCGACTTAAACAAGGCCTGCCCTAAGGACTCCTTTCCCCTACAACATCGACCAACTGATCGACGCCACCGCCGGACACGAGCTACTAAGTTTCCTGGACGCGTACTCTCGCTATAACCAAATCCTAATGGCTGAGGAAGATCAGGAGAAAACCACCTTCATCACCCATCAAGGTACCTATTATTACAGAGTGATGCCTTTCGAGCTAAAGAACGCGGGGGCTACTTACCAACGGCTGGTCACCAAGATGTTCAAAGATCAACTTGGGAAAACTATGGAGGTTTACATCGATCACATGCTAGTGAAATCAGCAAGGAAGGAGGATCATATCGACCATTTGCGAGAAGACTTCGAGATATTGAACAAATATGGGATGAAGCTGAACCCCGAGAAATGTGCCTTTGGCGTGGCGTCAGGGAAATTTCTTGGCTTTCTCGTATCCTAAAGGGGGATCGAAGTCAACCTGACCAGATTAAGGCGATCGCCGCCCTCTCTCGCTTCATCTTCCGATCGTCAGATAGATGCCACAAGTTCTTCAGTGTGTTGAGAAAAGACAACGGATTCCACTGGGATGAAGAATGCGTTAAAGCCCTCCAAGAGTTGAAAACGTATCTGACGTCCCCACCATTATTGACGAAAGCAAAGCCAGGTGAACCCCTACTGACATATTTGGCCGTCTCAAAGGTCGTGGTCAGTGCAGTGCTCATCCGCGAAGAAAAAGGTGCACAATCACCTATCTACTACATTAGCAAAACTCTAGTGGACGCCGAGACTCGGTACCCATACCTCGAGAAATTGGCATTGGCATTGGTCACGGCTTCCAGAAAGCTGAGACCCTATTTCCAATGCCACCCCATCCGAGTGGTTACCACTTTCCCTCTGAGAAGCATCCTACACAAGCCCGAACTATCGGGCCGTCTCGCCAGATGGGCCATATAGCTCGATGAGCACGACATCACCTATATCCCCAGATATGCCATCAAATCACAAGTCCTCGCCGACTTCGTGGCCGATTTCAGTGCCAAAATCTCGCCTGAGGCATAGAAGGAGGCCCTGCAAGCAACTCCAAACATTGACCCCTGGATACTCCACACCGATGGGGCCACGAACGCTTTGGGATCGGGACTGGAACTCGTCCTCGAAGTCCCTACGGGCGAAGTCATTCGCCAGTCCATACGATGCCCCGAAATGACTAACAACGAGGCAGAGTACGAAGCTATTATTGCAGGTTTAAAACTAGCCATCAGGTATGGGGCCCGCCGACTGATCCTATATTGCGACTCGCAACTTGTGGTAAATCAAGTCGCCGAGACTTATCAGGTCAAGGAGCAGAGGTTGCAAAAATACCGAGTAGAGGTCTGTAAGATGATGTCCCAATTCGATGAATGCCGCTTCGAACAAGTTCGTAGGGTACACAACGGTGAAGTAGACGGGTTGGAAAAATTGGCCGCGGCCGCCACCAACCTAAATAAATAAAGCACAGTCACCCTCTTGCACTTCGCCATCGACCACAACGAGGTACTCTCCCTGCATCTAACTTGGGACTGGTGCAATCAATTTGTATCATATTTGTAGGATGGGAACCTACCGTACGACAAAAAAGAAGCAAGAAAGCTTCGCACACAAGCAGCGCGGTACCGTCTGGTGAATAACGATCTCTACAAAAGAACATTTGGAGGACCCCTGGCTAAGTGCTTGGGCCCCAACCAGATGACGCCAGTGCTAGAAAAGGTCCACGAGGGTCATTGTGGCACCCATACAGAAAATCGAGCCCTCGTATGATGTCTAAAACGGGCCGAGTACTACTGGCCCACCATGAAAAAGGACGCGGCAGAATACATTCGCCAATGTGAAAAATGTCAAAAGTTCGCCCCCCTGATACATCAGCCAGGAGAGCCCCTCCACTCGGTCACATCTCCATGGTCCTTCATCAAATGAGGAATGGACAAAGTCGGACCACTACCTATCGGACGAGGGAAGGTATGCTTATTATTAGTTTTAACTGACTATTTCTCTAAGTGGGTGGAAGCAGGTGCATACGCCAGATCCGCGAGCAAGAGGTCATAGCCTTCATCTAGAAAAACATCATATGTTGCTTTGGCATCCCCAAAGAGATAACGTGTGACAACGGACGACAGTTCATAGGACAAAAGGCAACCGACTTCTTCGATAAATGGCATATCAAAAGAATACTCTCAACGCCATATCATCCGGCCACTAACGGCCAAGCAGAGTCGTCCAACAAGACCTTACTAAACATCCTGAAGAAAAAAACTCGAAGACGCCAAGGAATTGTGGCTCGAACTACTGCCAAAAGTACTATGGGCACAGAGGACCACCCCCAAATCCTCCATAGGAGAGACTCCCTTCTCATTAGTCTACGGGATCGACGCCATCATACCAGTCAAAGTCGGTCAACCAAGCCTTAGATACTCGCACACAAGCGGAGAGGAGAACGACGCGAGCCGACTACAAGACTTTGACGAAGCTGAAGAAAGAAGAGAAATGGCCCACATCATGCTAGTAGCCTAAAAACAGTAGATCGAGAGATACTACAACAAAGGTACGAAAATCCGTCCGCTCAGGATAGGCGACTATGTGCTAAAGGCCAAAACACTGGCATCCAAAGACCCTAGCGAAGGGAAGTTAGGCACCAATTGGGACAGGCCCTATAAAATCATCGCAGTGGCAGACAAAGGATCCTTTGAGTTAGAAACCATAAACGGAAAGATACTTCAAAACAACTAGAATATCTCACACCTCAAACGTTTCCACTTCTGAAAGGTATCCCCCAAGGCGTACTTTTTTTCTCTCATTCAAGTTTGTCCCAATTGGGTTTTCTCGGAGAGGTTTTTAATGAGGCGATGAAGGAGATGCCTGAAAATGTTTATGAGGTTATTTTGATACCCCAACGTACAGCCGATCGGCACGAATGGCGTATCACAGGGACTAGGGCTACAACCTTCTCCAATGTATGAAAAGCTACGGCCATCTCCAATGTATGAAAGGCTATGGACATCTCCAATGTATGAAAAGCTACGACCATCTCCAATGTATGAAAGGCTACGGCTATCTCCAATGTATGAAAGGCTACGACCATCTCCAATGTATGAAAGGCTACGGCCATCTCCAATGTATGAAAGGCTACGGCCGTCTCCAATGTATGAAAGGCTACGACCATCTCTAATGTATGAAAGACTACGCCCATCTCCAATGTATAAAAGGCTAAGGCCTTAACGACGAAAGGAGAGACTACGGTCTCCTCCGTCCAAAATAAAAGGCTAAGGCCTTAACGGCGAAAGGAGAGACTACGGTCTCCTCCGTTCAAAATAAAGGGCTAAGGCCTTAACGGTGAAAGGAGAGACAGCGGTCTCCTCCGTTCAAAATAAAAGGCTAAGGCCATAATGGCGAAAAGAAAGACTACGGTCTCCTCCGTCCAAAATAAAAGGCTAAGGCCTTAATGGCGAAAGGAGAGACTACGGTCTCCTCCGTTCAAAATAAAGGGCTAAGGCCTTAACGGCGGAAAGAGAGACTACGGTCTCCTCCGTTCAAAATAAAAGGCTAAGGCCTTAACTGCGAAAGGAGATACTATGGTCTCCCCCGTTCAAAATAAAGGTCTAAGGCCTTAATGGCGAAAAGAGAGACTACGGTCTCCTCCATTCAAAATAAAGGGCTAAGGCCTTAATGGCAAAAGGAGAGACTATGGACTTCTCTATTCAAAATAAAGGGCTAAGGCCTTAACGGTGAAAGGAGAGACTACGGTCTCCTCCGTCCAAAATAAAGGGCTAAGGCCTTAATGGCGAAAGGAGAGACTACGATCTCCTCCATTCAAAATAAAAGGCTAAGGCCTTAATAGCGAAAGGAGAGACTACGGTCTCCTCCGTTCGAAGTAAAATGCTAAGGACTTAATGGCGAAAGGAGAGACTACGGTCTCACCCGTTCAAAATAAAAGGCTAAGGCCTTAACGACGAAAAGAGATACTATGGTCTCCTCCGTTTAAGGCTAAGGCCTTAACGGTTAAAGAAGAGATTACGGTCTCCCATTCAAAATAAGAGGCCAAGGCCTTAGGGACGCAAGAAGAAAATCACGATAAATAAAGGGCTATTCCCCGAGCAGTATAGAAATAAAAAAAAGGGACACAAAGGAAGCACAAACAGTTCTCGAGAAATTGCAAAAAAGTCTTATTAAATAAATCACGAGGTTATAGAAGAGTACTGAGTACAAATATACATATCCTAGCTAACTATCAAGACCCTCGTCGCCCTCTTCCGCACCATCCTCACCCTCGTCCTAGAACACCCTATCGATCCAGGACTCGGTGCCCAGTTGATCTGCCTCTGTAAAGGAGTCGCCCGTCTGGCCCGAAGAGTAGAGTCATACCCACAAGCTTCACGAGCGACCCTGACCAGGCGGCGCTAAGCATCAACCTCCGCCTCAGTGGCTCTACCAGCGGCTAGCGACTCCTCGAACATGGTCCGCCTTACCTCGGCATACATGAGCATGTCTTGAATTTCGCGGGACGTGTTGCCAGCGGGGGTAATGGCCTCTTCCTGTTGAGGGACCACCGTCCTGGTCGTGGCTGTCTGAAGCTTGGCCGACAAGACATCAACCTTGGCACATAATTCAATCGCTTCCATCATTGCCACGCGACCAAGGTCCAGTTCCCCCTCCCGCTGCTGGAGAAGACTCTCCAATTCAGTGTTTCGGGTTATAACGGCCAGCAAACCTGCCTCCGCCTTCTCTAGTTGGGCTATCTGCTTACGCAGCTGCTCCTCCACTATTTGCAAGCTTTCACGGAAGACTCGGAAGTCGGGGTATTGAGTGTAGACGTTCGCAACTGTCTTATGCTTGGCTTAGACCTCTTTATACTACTTCGATACCTTTCGGAGGGCAGCAATCTTCTTCCACTCCCTCCGGCTCCGCTCGACCTCCAAGATGAGGGTCTGTATAAAGAAGGAAGAAAGAGAAAAGGAGACAAGTCAAAACCTTAGAAGTTAAAGGGAAACAATATGAAATAATGACTAAATCATACCTGTAGAGCGCCACCGGCAACTCGACGAGACGAGTCTCTATCGCTTACAGACTTCAGAGACTCCACCTCGGCAGCCCCGCACAACAAGGACATGTCCATCGCGGCCTGCTCGCTCTCCAGCAGCAAGTTGTACCCCGTGGGGATCATAATCTGGCGGTTGGGACCCATCACCATCATATCCACCTGGGCATACTCCCGCTGCGGCCCGTCCGCATGTTCAGGGGCCGCCTCAGTACATTTCGACAGCGGCACACTCGCAGGTTCAGAGGCCGGCTCAGCAGTAGTTTCCCTCTTATTTATAGCTCGACCAGCGACAGTCCGCGCGCTTTTGTCTTCAACGCGTGAGGCAGCAGCGTCTACCACGGCCGCCCTCAAAAGTGTCACCCTCTCCGATCGGATGGCATCAGTCATAAAAACCGGTCTCGAGTCAGGGCGGCGAGTAACCACCTCCCTTTGTTCTACGGCGACCCCTTTCGAAGGAGCATTCTACACCTATTCTGCTCCAACGGCTCATCGTCCGATGAAGCACCCTCTTCAACAGTAAGAGACAAAGGCTCAACACCCACTCCAGACGTCGGGTCAACCACCGGCTCGGTCGCGGGACGAGAAGGCCTGATAACGTTAGCTAAGACTGACTCCCGGATTATAGTGTCACTCCCCGAACGGGCGGCATTGGCAACGTCGTCATCGGACACTACCACGTCCGCTCGGTCATCTTTAGGCTGAGCAGCCTCAGAGGGATCCTCCCTCCCGAGGAATATAAGCTTAGAATCTAACAGCGGGGAACTGGTGGCACAGCGTCTTCGTCTCCGCGGCACATTCCGAGCTGCCAAACACAAACAAACAAAAGGTCAGGTATAATGCCGACGGTACCTAAATAAGATGAAAGATCGACGGATCAAAACAACCGTCATACCTAGAAGGCCGTACTTGAGGGTGAAGGCGGCCCACGTCCTACACTCCTCAGCGTAGGGGATCAGTCGCCCCACCCAGACTCTTATGTCTGGCATAGATTGAGGTGTACGCGCCCTTACTGCATTCACAAGAAATATCAAACGTGAGTATCTAAAGGCGAAGAAAAGTCGAGCAGACATAAGGACACTAAATACAAGGGTCGATACTTACGATTGTCGTTCCACGCCTCTGGAAACTCTGCGGGGTCTGATACCAAGTCTGAGGTACGGACGAAGAAGTACTTCAGTCAAAATTGGCGATTGGGCTTATCGTCCGCCTCGACGACTAGGCCTTTCGCCCCTCGATTTTTTAGCTGCAGCATTGTACCTCTTATAAAGCCAAGGCTGAACAGCTGCAGCATGTGGTAGATGGTGACGTCCAAGCCGGCTCTCTCTCTGTGTATGTCGTCAATATCCAATAAATCTTCCACGTATACAGAGTAAGCTGAGCCGGGAAAATGTTGTAAAACCGGCACAGCTCCTCCGCCAATAGGTAGATCGGGAATTTGCATCCCATTATGAACGGATATTCATAAAAGGCACAGAATCCCGGCCTATGAACATTGGCCAGGTCCCTCCCGGCCGTATGCATAACTGTCGCCTTCGGAATCTGGCAAGATACCCGGAGGTCATGTAAAAGAGACCCGGTATAAGTGGACCTTTCCCATTCAGGGGTTTCCACCCTCGTCGGGAAATCCCTCCGAACATACAGTTCACGAGGGAGAATATTGTCCACAAACAAAGGGACAAGAGGTTTGCGAACCTTCTTGCCACCCTTTGATGGCTAGGAGACTCCAGAGGTAGCCTCACCCTCTTCCGCTCCCCGGCGGTGATTACTCTTAGCCATTTTGGAAATTTCTTTTCATGTACTAAAGATACGACAGTAAGAACACGAGACCAAAGAGAAGAGTTACAAGTTCTATCAGGAAAAGCTAAGAAGCAATAATATCGGAAGAATTTCTGATGATCCAAATAGTGGAAAGTCTTGAAACTGTCCACTATTTATAATGAGTCATTACACGAAATTCGAGGAGTTTTTGCATCGGAAAAGAGGCGGGAAACTAAAACATCAAATCGCCTTTATGACCTACCTTGCAAATGATAGTACTTATGACGCACGTCGTCAGCAGACGAAGGTTCAGAAGAACGTGCCACGTGTATGCATATAGGAGGACCCAATACGGGTCGACTTTATCCACCCATTGCAGATACACTTCGAGTACATCTCCAATAGGCGGAGGGACTATCTGTATGGGGACGAATCAGACGTAAGATGAGGTGAGTATGTATATACGTACGGTCGACTCGGGTGTAATGCAGGTCGGGCACGCCTCCTTACGTGGCCGCTAACACTGGGAGACGTCCTCCTTCGTGTCCGCACGGTGAAAAGGATACGTCCCCGCCCATAGTAGCATTTCAACAAGCTAGTCCGAGTAGACATCCCCGAATCCCCCTCCCCTGTGTTTCTGTTGTAATAGCAATAGCTTTAGAGCGACGTAATATGCCGGCGATGGGTCGTCCTTCTATATAAAAAAGAGTCCCCCTCATTTGTAAGATAAGTATTGTTGGTCATTAATAATACAACTCTCTCTCTGTATCATTTTTCTCTCTATTGTTATCTCTCTATTGCTTACTTGTTCAAGCGCTTGATTAAGCTCCATCACCTTTTTATAAGAAAAACATATACACGAATCCAAAGATCGATCTTTAAAATATATTACCATTGATTCGAATTTACCCATCATTTATTGATTGATTGTCCCTAACCCGTAAAGCAACCTATAGTCTTTTGGGTCAAATAGGTAAAAACATCTAATTTTAGGTGTTAGTTCAAATATTAATTTTGACTAGTGTGACGTATTTGAAAATTATAAGATATACAATATCTTACAATTTATTTTTCTATATTTTTTGGCTCCAAAATAGTAGTAGATTATTTTTTTCTTTTATTTTTGGGGATGGAAGGAGTAACGGTTTATATTGTTAATGATGAAAAATATAAAATTAATTGACTACATTTTGTTATGAATCTTAACTACCATGAAACTCAGAAAGGCAACACTAGAACATTAGTTTAGCTAACTGTTTGGCCAAAATTTGACCACCAAAATGATTATCATTAAAGGATACGATAAGAGGTCGACCCCGTCATGGTCGTGCCCACGAGGCTATGGCGACAGGTACACGGTCCTGCCGGGATAAAGCCGTTAGAAAGCTTATATCGCAGAACAAGCATAATATCTTGGGCAAATAATGAAGGACTTAGTTATAAGAAAGCACGTCGGTCAAAAACCGTTGGATAAAAGGGAAAATTGTTAGTATATATAGAGAGGCATGAGACGATTATAAAGGTATCATATCTGACTATTACATGGAGGGGCAAGATTACGGAACCAACAAAGGGGAAATCTCTTAGCTATTAACAACTTTCTCTCTTCTCCTTCTATGCTCTATCGATTAAGGCGTAAACCCGCCGTAGGTGTAAGCTTGTCATTTTCACCTGATATATGATAATCATCTTAAGAAATATTAAATCTGTTTGTTCTTTCTCCAATTTTTGTACTCAATATGTTCAGGTCTAGAGTTAATTATGTTTGACTAAGATTTACCTTCTATATCGCTGTTAATTATTTTAACATAAATAGTTTAGCACTTTTTTGCTCAAATAATTTTGCGCCGTCTGTGGAATTTTTTTAGCAATTATTTAAGTTTCCGTTAGATTTAGAACCAACGAAGTATCACTATCAGGCTGTCGTGACCTCACTTTCTCGGCACTACCACCAACTCGAAAGAGCGGTAGGTAAGCCGTCGAGATGACATCACCAATCTAGGTCAGATTGATACATAAAACAAAAGTTATAACCAATGTCTATACAAACCCACGTCTCACCTATAATGATGGGTTTGGCACAACATATGCATGTCTAAATTAGGATCACGGTTGCCTGGAATGATCACGACCCTATTTGACGTATCTACCTTATATACCAACCCGCATTCCCACCCCGAGAAGGGTCGACGGCCTATTGTGTGGTCGTTTGAAAAAGCGGGCACATCCTACCTTATTTTTCACATTCCCCTACACATTGTAGGGTCTACGAACGAAGTGTGACATGTTTCCCTTGTTGTTTGTGCAAATCGGACGAGATCGGACTAGGACTCAATTTCAACACTTCAGCAAGTGAGGTTGGTCCAACCCGCGAGAAGCCTAAGTGATTTTAACAACAAAGCCCAACACGGCCGCCAAATATAAAACCACCATTCGAGCACCAGACGGAGCGAGTAACCCTATAACGTCGCTCCTTTTTTCACTGACTTGTTGGGTCGAGGTAACAGAAAATTTTATTTGGTTTATCTTTACTCTTTTGTTGGTTCAAATAGGAACGCGAGCACTCGCACGAGTAAGCGAGCGAGGGAACACCCCCGAGATGGTTCCGTAGCACACCGCCCCGTAAGTAACGACTGAGCAAAACCCCCCAAACCGCACCATATCATGAATAATAGAAATGGCTCGGCATAGAACAACTAAAAAAACAAATAACTCTCCATGGAAGCGTTAAGCAAATTGGAACTCACCTAGAGAATGCAGAATAACTCTCCAGTGAAAGCGAGGTTAAGTAAATTGGGACTCACCCAGAAAGTGCACTCCAATAGAAGAAAGGTTAAGCAAACTGGGACTTGCGTAGAAAGTGCACAATAACGCTCCAATGGAAGCGAAGTTAAGAAAACTGGGACTTACCTAGAAAGCACACAGTATCCTTTAATGAAAGCAAAGTTAAGCAAATCGGGACTCACCCAGGGAACGCCCGGTATTCTCCAGTAAAAATAAAGCCTAGCACAGTGGGGTTCACCCCACCGCACGCACAAGTAGTACGACAATGCATAAAGTTAAGGAAATTTACATAACAATGACACAACGTGTTAATATTTCGACATTTGCTCGAAATAACACCAATACGACCCACGTCCATTGTCAAAAGAAGAACTTGACTTCGCTCGAATTATAACGGGTTAAAATTTTGACATTTGCTCGAAATAACATCCCCACGGCCAACAACCATCGCTAAAAGAAGAATTCGACTTCGCTCGAATCATAACGGGTTAACATTTTTGACATTTGCTCGAAATAACACCCCTACGGCCAACGACCATCGCCAAAAAAAGAATTCAACTTTGCTCGAATTATAACGAATTAACATTTCTACATTTGCTCGAGATAACATATATATGGCCAACAACCATCACCAAAACAAAATTTCAACCTCACTCGAATTGCAACAGGTTACTATTTCGATCTTGCTCGTAATAACACCATTACAGCCACTGGCCATCGTCGAATCAAATAGGTTACAATTTGATCTTGCTCGAATTTATACCTTTACAGCCATTGGCTATCATCAAAACAAGTAGGTTATAAGTCGAGATCGCTCGACACAGTACCTTCACGGCCGTCGGCCACAATCAAGTAAAAGGAAAAGTTCGAAATCGTTCAAATATAAGCCAGAGGTCGACTTTTCTTATAACGGCGACTCCAAATTCGAACTCGTTCAAATAAAGTCAGAAATGGACCTCACTCCAGACGACGATTCCAAGTTCGGCCCCGCTCGAATACACATGAAAAAGTTGACTTCGCCTAAGTCGGCAAGTCTGAACTTAATCCCACTCAAATGTTCAAGTCAAAATTGACTTTGTCCAAAAAGGAGAACCCGAATTCAACCACGTTTGAATCAAGGATGATACTGCCTAAAGCAACAAATCGAAAGCCAACCTCGCATATATGTGCAAATCTGAAGCGACTTCATTCGGACACACGCGATGAGACCCTACTCGATCTAGTCAAGGTTGAACTCCCAGATCGAAAAATCAAGGGCTCATCATACGAGCTTGTATGCATATAGTGAAAGCTGAGCCGGGCTCACCTCGTAGAAGCGATAAAAGTATATCACTAGAGAGGGGAGATGAAGCGTATATCCGAAAATAAAAGGAAACACATAAAATGCACAGTACCCCAGGCGGTTCAAATGTACAACGTTAGCCCCCGTCGCCGGCATCATGTCGATGTGATTTGGGATTCCCCACTTAGCCTTGTGCGCCATAATCACCGCTTTATCCATGGTGGAAGGGACATGTTCCAATTCATCTCCGGCATAGATGCTAAAGTTAGTCCATAATTTCCCCGGACGGGGCAGTATCTCAGCTAGAGTCAGGAACCCCTCATCTTCTGTCACCTCCATTCCCTCTACAAGAAGGGATACATCATTTTCCGGCACCAGAGCTTCGACGAATCTGTCAGTCTGGGAAGAGGTACAGTCCATTTATCTAGCTCGATCGAAATAAACAAGAGTGAATAAATAAATATAGAGGTTAGTCACGTTAAATTCTGACGAAAGTAGAAGTGTAAAATATAGAAGAAGGTGGAAGCTTGCAAAATTTCTCAGCTAAATCGAAAAGCGTAACAATTGAATGGCAGGTTCCCCTAATATATAGGAACATAAATGCCCTGAGCGGGAATCCGAGAGCGGCCAAAAAGCGGAAAGCGAGAAACGATACAGTGCCTTGGAACGTGTGTCATAATGACACCTTACGGGCATTCATGGTATCCCAAATCGACGGGACGATCCATCTCCAAATGGACGTAACAGTCCCGTAAAGTCTTTAAAACATCACATCGCCACCTCTCCATAAGGACCACGTCCTTGCATAATAATCAAATTTCTCCTAATTCTTAAACACACATGGTCCGCCCATTGAGCTCACCCAAAAGACGAACCAACGGGCAGACGGAATAATTGTATGGGTTGAAATCTGACTACCATGACTACCAGATGGTTATCATTCAAGGAGACGGTAAAAGGTCGATGACTACCAGATGGTTATCATTCAAGGAGACGGTAAAAGGTCGACCCCGCCATAGCCGTGCCCACGAGGCATAATGGCGACGGGTATTCAAGCCGTTTGAAAGCTTATATCGCAGAACAAGCGCAATGTCTTGGGCAAGTAATGAAGGACTCAGTTATGAGAAAGCATGTCGGTCAAAGATCGTTGGATAAAAGAAAAAATTATTAGTATATAGAGAGGCATGAGACCATTATAAAGGGATCGGATCTGGCTATTACATGGAGGGGCAAGATTACGGAACCAACAAAGGGGAGATCTCTTAGCTATTAACAACTTTCTCTCTTCTCTTTCTGTGCTCTTTCGATTAAGGCGTAAACCCGTAATAGATGTAAGTTTGTCATTTTCACTTGATATATGATAATCATTTTAGGAAATATTAAATCAGTTTGTTCTTTTTCCAATTGTTGTATTCAGTCAGAGGCGGACCCAGGATTTAAAGGTAGCGGGTGCACTATAACAGTACCTTAACAATATTTATAGGCAGTATGGTCACGACAGAAATAATTACTCGATGACTTTAGGCGGACTAATAACTAGTGGTTGCATATGGGCTTTGAAAATTAAGGAAGAAGTTTTTTGCGTAGAGAGAAATAGTTGTAGAAGAAGCTTTTGACGTAGAGATTTAACTAAAAGTAAAAGAGGTTGATGCATTGAAAAAAACTAAATCAAATACACTATAGTAGGCGTGTTGAAATTCTCTCAAAGAGAGAAAAGGTTACTAGTAGGCCTGTTGGCGTTGAAATTACCAAATGAGACCCAATCAAAAATATTAGTATTATTGTTGAACCTGAGATTTGAACTTGGGTCTTGAAAAAACCAACTACTCCATAAACCAATTGTTCTACCCAATCTTTATGACTAAAGGTGCAGCATAATATATTTATAGGGGTCATTCTTGTATTAACTTATATATATAGAATATATATACAATATTTTTACCGAGGCTAACGGGTGCCCGTGCCCCCACCACAATGCATAGGTCCGCCCCTGTATTCAGTATGTTTAGATCTAAAGTTAGTCAAAATTTACCTTCTATATCCCTGTTAATTAGTTTATCAGAAAGGGTTTAGCACTTTTTTTTTTTTCTCAAACATCATCCTAAGCTTTTAATTTACAAACTGAAAGGAGGATTGACCTGAGAGTACGTAGTCCATTAACAACCAATATTATCGCCATTTGTTGGCTTTTCCCAATTACCTACCTCAAGTCCACGCATTTTTAAATATTAAATTATTAATTACTTTACACACAAGCTCTAATTACTTGACTATGCTTGCCCAACGGCCAACACCATTTGTTTAAGGTAATCAATAATGCTGAATATAATAATCATTGATTGACAATTATTATTTGTACTGTCTATCATTTTTGTTGTGAAAAGCACACTAATGGTGGACCACCAATGGACTACTCTTTTACTTAAGCATAAATTGCTCTAATAAAATAACTTTTCCTATAAAATAATTAATTACACTTCTCAAATCCCAATTTAGAGCCTGGATTGAAATTTTGACGTTTATTATTATCTCTGGTCGACAATAGTCATACAATGACCCCAGAAGAAATTCATTGTATTTTTTAAAATATTTTGTGGGCGAAATGCCTAAGCATTTGATCTAATTTATTTTTTGCCTTCTCGGGTCAAAGCTACATCATTTTAATGAATAGATAAAATTTGCAATTTAGAAAATAATTAGGTTTTCCAAGAAAAAGAAAAGGTCAAGTAGGAATAATTTAAATTGAAAAGGACAAAAGTGGTAGTTTAAAAATAAGCGCGTCAAGTAGAAAAACCCACGCGTTAGATATATATAGCAAGATCCAGTGTACAAGCCAAAACCAAAACCAGCAGCCATCAAAATAGAAACTTTAGCTAAGAGCTAGTGCCATCATAGGAAAGTCCAATGATATTTCCTTGAACTTTCCGAGAAACCTCTCTTCATCTTCTTTCTTCTTTCAATTTTTTCCCGCTTTCCCCCTTTTCGCTCCTTTTCCCTCTTTCTTTTTGCCGTTGGGAGTCTTATCCAGTGAAAAAAGAAAGTCCTCACTACAAACAGTTTAAAAATTAAACAAAAAATAAAGAAACCTTATTTTAGATCAGATCTGAAAACAGATATAGTTGAAGAAGAAGAGTGTTTGGTAAGAAAATGCAAACGAGGTATATGGACAAACGTGCTTTGGATCCAAGTAGTAGTGAGGAAGGTCAACCTGAAAGGAAAAGACCTGCTCTTGCTAGGTAATTTACTCACACACAAAAATGGTTTTTCTTTAAAATTCTTTTGTCAAGGGATAACTTTTATGTTTTAGCAAATTTTAGTACTGTGCTTACAGTTGGGTTGTTCTTGTAATTTGTCATCATGTAAACTCTGCTAGGATTTTGAACTTGATTACAATAAACTGTAGTGTATTTAGTGAGGGTATTGTGAGAATTGCTCTGAAGATGTGGAGAATTATGGTTATGTTATGTGGGGTAGTGAAAATTGTAATTTTTATTAAGAAAATTCTGATCTTGATGAATATGTTTGAGGTATGAGGTATATTATCAAGATACCTATAAAAATGAGGTATTATTTTCAAGATCCTTGGATGGGAAGATATGAGAGCTTTCTTTATTGGTTGTTTATAATTTGCAAGATTGAGGATAAGGATGTTGTATAATTTGCAAGATTGGTGATAAGGATGTTGCAAGGGAAGCCTTGCGTAACTGGTAAAGTTGTTGCCATGTGACCACGAGATCACGGGTTCGAGCCGCAACATACCCTTGTGGTCCGGCCTCCCTGGACCCCGGGCATAGCTGGAGCTTAGTGCACCTGGAGGATAAGGATGTTGACTGCAAGAGAAGGAACATTTTAATTGAATCTGGCTTGATAAGTAGCTTGTTCTTCGTTTGGTTCAGAACTGCAAGCTCCCTCTTTTTTTGATCGGATGTAATACAAAGAACAAGAGGTTCCTAGGTGCTTTATGCTGAGGGTACAAAATGAGAAGAGGCTCATACTGTCTAATTCATAAGCATCATTTTAAGAATATGTGTCATTCTAGGATGTGAATTGAGAGGTTTTGAGCTTGTGACAAATGGCTCACAATGAATATTTTAGCTTGTTCTTCGTTTTGGTTCAGAACTGCAAGCTCCCTCTTTTTTTGATCGGATGTAATACAAAGAACAAGAGATTCCTAGGTGCTTTATGCTGAGAGTACAAAATGAGAAGAGGCTCATACTGTCTAATTCATAAGCATCATTTTAAGAATATGTGTCATTCTAGGATGTGAATTGAGAGGTTTTGAGCTTGTGACAAATGGCTCACAATGAATATTTTAGGACTGCCGAGAGGTGCACTAGTCAGCTTTCAAATGGGATTCCTCACTCTTTGTTGTCAATGGGATTATCCACATTTCCTTCTTCTCAATCATCATTCAGAGGTAGAGTTGTCTCTATATCTTGTAGCCATGGACATACTTGAGCTTCCCAAGGGAAGTAGTCACCTGGCGTATGTAATCCTACAAACGCTTTAGTTTCCTCTAAGTGTCTGAATGGCAGATGCCTCTCTTACTATGGCCTATTTGTTATGGTCCATCAACTATCTTCATCTTATCTTACGAAGTAACCACTAAAAGCTTCTCATTTTAGAAGTCTTTATATTTGTTGATTGTTTGTTGTGGTGTCATGTGGCATGAAATGTGACCTGGATGTCTAATATTTTTCTCGAAAAGCTGAAATTTAGTACCTGTTATAGATTTACTCATCTTTCTGTGTCTATTCATGGAAACTGTAGCACCGCTTATTGAAAAATACATGGTTACTGCAGTGTCATTGTTGAAGCGCTTAAGGTGGACAGTCTGCAGAAACTCTGCTCATCACTGGAACCAATTCTTCGAAGAGTTGTAAGATTATTATGCCCTTTAAAATTCTCTTCCTATTCATTGGGCATTGCTTGCATGAAGTTTCACTTAGACAACCAACCAATTAGTAGTTATGGAAGTCCGATTCTTAGTTATATAACTACTGGGGCATGATACATATTTCCAGTATGACTCAGTGTGACAGATACTTACTTCTCAGTGAATATGGCCGGTGCAAGATATTTGAGCTGTATTATTAAGTATAAGACCATTTATCTCATATGCTGAAACTTCTACTTAGAATTATATTTGCTTTGATCATTGTACAATTTTCACTGAGAACCTCTCTCTCTCTCTCAAAATGATCAATGAATGAGAGCTGTCCCCATATCCTGCTTATGTGCATAATTTCTGGAGAAAAATAGCTTCAATTTGTCATGTAAAATCTTTACTTGGTGCACTAAATATACTTCTGTGTTTTATATTTGATTGGATAACATATTTTAAGTGTATCTGCACTCCAGTTGTTCTTTTGTTGGACTCATGCATGTAACGTGGCTTCGTCTCAAGGTTGTTCCCTTTTAGCTGTAAAAGCTGAGCTATTGTTGTCTTATGTGCATGCACTTGAAACCTTTGCATCTCCATGGGCCTGTTAACAAGCCCACGAGTCTCTACATTGTTTTGAGATAGTGCAGGCGTAGAATGGTGCTCATATTTTCTGTGTTTGGGGATGGCCTGACTATACAAACTTGTCCATTCTTGTTGTACTTGCACAAGCTTTCTTCTATACTGGCTTTTGTTTTCTTATTTATGAACGACCACTCGTGTTCACAGGTTAGTGAAGAAGTTGAGCGTGCTTTGGCTAAACTTGGTCCTGCTAAACTTAATGCAAGGTATGGCTGCACAATTCTTCGCTAATTCTTTCAGAGCACAAGTCTTATTTTCTACAGTTTTCAAGGATGTATATATGTGGGGAATGTCCTATTGGATGATGACCAAAAATGTGAACTATATTACAAGCACTAGCATGACTCAAAAGTCTGCGCCCTTTGCTTGGTTGAGCTTCTAATGTATTTTGTTTTAATTGGCTGTCCACTTAGTTTTGGGATTGAATTTTACAATAACCATGCAGGGTTTCTCCAAAAAGAATTGAAGGACCCGATGGGAGAAATTTGCAGCTTCAGTTTCGGTCCAAACTGTCACTACCTCTCTTCACAGGAGGAAAAGTAGAAGGAGAACAGGGTTCTGCAATACATATTGTCTTGATTGATGGAAATACAAACCATGTTGTAACATCAGGTCCAGAGTCCTCAGTTAAACTAGATATTGTTGTGCTTGAAGGAGATTTCAATGACGAGGATGATGATGGATGGACTCAAGAAAAATTTGAGTCTCATATAGTGAAGGAGCGCGAAGGTAAAAGGCCTCTTCTTACTGGAGAATTGCAAGTAATATTGAAGGAGGGTGTTGGCACTCTTGGTGAGTTGACATTTACTGACAACTCCAGCTGGATCAGAAGCAGAAAGTTCAGGCTAGGCTTAAAAGTTGCGTCAGGTTGTTGTGAGGGAATTCGCATCCGTGAGGCAAAAACGGATGCCTTCACTGTCAAGGATCATAGAGGAGAATGTAAGCCCATATAATGTGCCCTTTTTTGAATGGAAACTACTAGTATGTGAGTTGAGGTTTGTAGTAACTCTATGTGACTGTTTCCTTGCAGTGTACAAGAAACATTATCCACCTGCATTGGATGATGAAGTTTGGAGATTGGAAAAGATAGGGAAAGATGGATCCTTCCACAAGAGGCTAAATAAAGCTGGCATACATAAAGTGGAAGACTTCCTGCGACTTGTTGTGAGAGACTCGCAGAGGCTCCGAAATGTAAGATTTTTAAAATTGCCAAGCTGGAGATTAGAATGATAAATTTGATTGTATATTAATGTTTCCTTTTGTGTTTTTTCATCTTGTTATCACAGATCCTAGGAAGTGGAATGTCAAATAAGATGTGGGATGCTCTTGTGGAGCATGCAAAAACCTGTGTTCTAGGTGGGAAGCTTTATGTCTACTATCCTGATGATATGAGAAATGTTGGTGTTGTCTTTAACAATATTTACGAGTTATGTGGTTTAATCTCTGGTGGGCAGTATCATTCAGTTGATTCTCTTTCAGAAAATCAGAAGGTTTGCAATCTGTAGCCATTTCTCTCTTTTGTGTAATTCGGTGTCTTGTATTCATCTAAACATGCTTAAGAAAAGGAGAAAAAAAAGCATGCACTCTAATTGCAACCTCCTGAATTGCCACAATATTTGGAAGTGCTCTGCACTTATTCCTTTTTCTCTGTGACATTTCATAACTTTGCAAATAGTAGTGGTGATTGGAGTTTCTGAGTGTTGCTATGATTTGCTTCAGTTGACCTTTTGGATGTTATATTTTCCAACTGTGTGTGACGAAGTGCTTATCAAACAATATTTGCAGGTATATGTGGATACTTTAGTCAAGAAGGCATATGAAAACTGGATGCATGTCATTGAGTATGATGGAAAATCTCTTTTAAGCCTGGGCCAGAATAAACCCTCAGTTACTTCTCAAAATGATCTAACAATTGGCTCTCAGAACCATTCGACCTCTTTTGATCAACAAATTAATTTACCAAGTCTTCCAGCTTCAATTTCATCAGAGCAGCCTGCTATGAATACAGGACTGAACATGGGAGGTATGGTATAAATATGCATTATTGCCTAAGATATGTGTTACTGTTCAAGTGTAAATTCTGCCTGCTCTGCTTTTACTGCTGTTGGGGCTTCTCTGTGCGATTCCTAGGTGATTGGAACAATAATTCCTCACCACCTACCATATGTTCTTCATGAATTGTGTTGAATTCTGCCCACTCTGCTTTTGTTGCTGTTTAGGGTTCTTTGTGTGATTTTTTGGTGATTGAAGAATAAATCCTCAATTTGTTAACAAGAAGAGAAGTTTCCAAACCGAAAAAACATAAGCGCGAATATTGGATGCCAAGTTTTATATCAATTGATTTCCTGTGAATAAGCAAGTTGTTGAATCATATCATATTTACTCCTTTGTTCCAAATTTACATGACACTTTCTACTTTAAGACATCCCAAAACGTTTGATACACTTCTGAATTAATACATTACAAATTTCAAGGTCTCAAATTCTTGACAATTTACAATAGAACCGTGATTTGATGCACAAACCAACTTCTCAATAATTATCCAATTTTTTTATTTTTATTTTATTGTTATAAATAATGTATGCCTTGGCAATTTGTTTCGTATAGGAGGTCTCTCGACCTACAGTGTTTACTGCTCCGCAGAACGTGAAGGATACCTAGTTTAAGCACTGCAATTACCTGTTTAACCAGCTCCTAAAACTGGCTGTTATTTTATGTGTCAATAAATCCTCAAGCAAGCTAATTGACTAGATATACTATGACCTCATTTGTACCTTGGGTTTTTATAGTTCTACCAATTTATGACTTCATATAACATGAATATTTGACTTCATATAACATGAATATTTCTCTGTTAACAGGGTATAATGATAGCCTCAGTAGCAGATATACCATGCAGCCTCAGCACATGAATCTAAATGGTAACATGCAGTTAAATGGTGCTTCATTTCCTCAGAACCATTTGCTAGGTACGTCACAACAAGCTCAGCCACATGGAAATGAGAGCATGCTGGCTCTTCGCCCACCACAGCCATCAATGTCTAGCTATTTTGCTGCTAGCACGCCTAATCCATATAAGGGAGCTGAGGAATTCTTAACAGAGGAAGAAATACGTATGAGAAGTCATGAGATGCTTGAAAATGAAGACATGCAACATCTGCTCCGTATTTTCAGCATGGGACAAGGTCATGCTTCTTCTAGTGTTGGAGAAGAGAATTACCAGTATGGATCATCATACATGCCCAACATGTCTTCTACCTTTGGTTTTGATGAGGACCGGACACGTTCTTCAGGTAAGGCTGTTGTCGGGTGGCTCAAACTCAAAGCTGCCTTGAGATGGGGTATCTTCATCAGGAAGAAAGCTGCTGAAAGAAGAGCACAAATTGTTGAATTGGATGACTCGTAGATTTGATCTTTCCCCTTTCCATAGCAACCACTTGGATGTGATGATGTTTAAAGGCTTCCTTGAAGAAGCATATCATCGCTTCTGGAATTTGGTATGACAATGCATCTGCATCTGGCACTGGTTTGGGGTCAATCAGAATCTGGAAGCCTCTCTTAATGTACAGTTATGCGTGTCCGTGGAGATTGCTCTATCTCCATTAACAGAATAACATAAAGCTTATCATAGTTTGTTCAAAGTCTGGAGCAGTTTTCTTGGCTCTAGCTGAAGGGAAATTCCAATTGTTTAGACCTGATTTCTACTACTGAGATGGATGGAAATGACTTTGCTTCCCTTATGCTAACTCAGGATTGTAGCAAAGTTTATTTTTATGTTTTTGTTAATTTCTAGTGTTTTCTTACTATGAGTTTATCAGAGAAAACATAATGTTTGCCTCATAGAACATTTGTTGTGAACAAATTATCAAAAAACGATATTGTGGACCTTCAAGAATTTGTTATATTGAATGAATAATCGTGTTTCATTGTACTGTGAGTGTTTGAGGATCTGTTAGATCAAACAAGGATCCAATTTGTTTGTCAATTTTGTATCTGGCATAATTATTAAAAGAAAAGGGAAAAAATACTAGTAATTGTTTCATATTCGTTCAGAAAGATTTAGTGGCATATTTTGACTATAGTGTTGTGGAAGGGTAGAATAAAAAATAGATTATATTTACAAAAGCCAAAGAGACCCTTTTTTTTGGGTGGTATGTCACTGTATTTAGAGCTTTAATTCAAGGCAAGTGAATAATATTTTGATACAACTTATATTTTGTTGCTTTCAGTTACTGCAGTTTTCTCTAACTTTAAGCAAATTTCAGTTATGGCCAACTGCCTCTAACTTTAAGCAAATTTCAGTTATGGCCAACTGCTAGAAACTAATTAAGCAAATTTCAGTTATGGCCAACTGCTAGAAACTAATATTAGTGGCTGGCCACAAAATTACAGTATGTATTTTATAGCCCAAAACTAATTAAAAGGCTAGCCACCCCCAACTATCACGAAAGCACAGTCCCGTCCTTCATCCAAAAATTGTTCTTCTCCAAAATTTACTTTTGTCTTTTATCTATTGGTTTTATCCGTTGGGCTACAATTTGATATTAGTTTTATCTGACTGAATATTTTGGGTTGCGTGCAAAATTTTGGACTAATACTTTTTTTCAATGGCCATACAAGGTAATTTTCTCTAACTTTTTTTAGCAGAATAACTTGCTTAGTTTTAGGATGAATTTCAATTTTAAATTTCTATTAGATTGTTTAAGTTAGTTGAGATATTTTAGGTTATTTAACATTTAAATTATGTGGATATTTTGTTTCTAATTGGTTATTTAAAGTCTTGTTATGCTTAATAAAATTATTGTGAGACATTTGCAATTTGCTGCCCTATCTTTTTAAAAACCTACGGTGGTATTAGAGCCTCATTGGTCTTACGGGATTTGTAAGTTCTTCCAAATAACCATTTTCAAATCATTTTAACGAATATCAGTTTTTAAACCCATTTTAAAAAATGGCAAGCAGCAGCGACAACTATCAGATTTGCTTAGTGAAAATAAAATCATAACTTAAAACCTATTATTTTTGAATGTTGTAATGGAAGAACAAGCCTTACGAGCAATCCCTGAAAATCCTACCATTGTTCAGAGTCAAATACTTTCAAAAGATATTTCAGATAAGACGTCACTAAGGGTACACAAAACCATAAGATGAAAAAGAAAGAATAAAAAAAATTGCACTACAAAAGTATGCAATTTTAGCTATGCTCAAAACAATCTTCAAGCACAAACAACTCAAGATTTGAAGAGGGGCAACATTTAACTGAAGCAAAGGAGGAGTATTGATATTTTGTTGCATTCAATTACTGCAATATCATTTTAGGATGAATGTTAATTTTTAATTATTAGATTGTTTAAGTTAGCCGAGATATTTTAAATTTTTTAAATTTTAAATTATGTGAATTTTTTGTTCCTAATTAGCTATTTAAATCCTTGTTATGCTTAATAACATTATTGAAAGACATTTTCAATTAAAACTTTTAATCTTTTAAAAAACCAAGAGGAAGCTTCAAAAAATTAGTTTTGGAATAAATGAGTGCGTTTAAGTGTCTTTTTTATTTAACTGTTTCGTGAAGGTTTAATTAAGCTCCAGAAAGAAAAGAGAAGGAAATATTTTTTCCATCGATCACCTAAACATGCATCTCTCTTATTTCTAGCATATAGGGGTTGTCCAATCACTAATACAACCTTTCAACTGGAGCCTCCATGTAATTGTTTACAGCAACTGTTCAATTACGAGATGCTTAAAAATGGATGTGTATCATTATTCCTAAGACGTCGAGCCCCAAAATGACAAACGATATCCAAGTAAGTTGAGATCCATTTTCTTACTAAGCACAAGTTATCTCTGTGACTCTGTTGTAATCCTACAAAATCATGAACTTCTCAAGAAAAAAATCCAAACAAAAATTACGAGGGATACAACAAGAACTACACTTACAGGGAATCTACATTAAAGCTAAAAAAAACGCCGCCTTATCTGACCAATATCGATAGATGGGGCAGAAGAGTCGGTAAGCAGAAGGCACTGACTGTCACTCTGTATCAGAGACTTCATCTTCATCTTCATCCAAGATGTAAACTAAAGCGCGCTTTCTTGCAGCAAAAACACAAGCTACACCTCTTGATGCTGATAAAGAAAATCATATTGAATGTCAAATCACTTGCTAGGATATCCAAACAAAGTCGCAATGAGTTTAGTGTCTAGCAATTGTCATCCGTATTGTATGGTAATTGTTAAAAGATAACATCATTCGTATCTGCATGAATCATTTTAAACACAGATTTTTCTTGGCTATTTCTTATGAATGGGTTAGCATATATAGACTTCCTATATACAACCAACATTTGGAACCCGAATAGTACAGACAGAGAACTACTCACCACTGACTGCCAGGGGAGGAACCACAGAATGTGGAATACTTCGAGCCTTTTCACTCTCCAGTTGCAGGTATATAGCAGAATCCTATATTATCATGCAGATTAAAAGTCAACATAACTATCAATGGCAAAAGATAATGCATCTAAGAAAGCTGATCATCACGATGAAATCAACACAAAATTAGGGGAAAAGCACCAGAACACTTAGTTCTGATATTCGGATAAACAAACTATGTAGTATGTAGCATGTAAAGATACTTCTTTACCTATTTCAAATTCAGTGATGCCATGCAATGGTGTAAACTGGACAAAATTAGTCCATCCAAGATCATAAAATAGAATGTATGCCATAGGATACAGAATGTCCAAGAAATTTATGCAAATATTTGGTGGAGTGATGATGTCATATACCTGAAGTTCGTGAAGTTTCCAAGAATTGAGTGTGTTAGATTTTGAAAGAGAAACAAATGGGAGGTCACTGGCTTGTAGAATCATCATGTACGCATTTCCAGAGCTCTCAGAAGTGGTTGCAGTTTCATCTAACAGTAAAACAATTTGACCCTCCTGCTTTGAATGGTGACATGTTATATGGCAGTTGAAGGGTAGAAAACTTGTAGGTCCAAAAAATTAATACCAGGTGACATTTTTTCACTTACTTTATAAAGTGAGAGGTCAATACAGTGATATCCATCAGGAATACATAAGAGGGCTGCTTCTACTGGATCCGATATGCCCTCTAGTTTGCCTAAATCATGTGTAAGGCCCCTGACAATACCAATGCAGTTTGCGATTGAGAAACAATCATCTGGTAATTTGAAGGATATGTACCCAGTGAGCGCCTGTTGATGTATTTCACTCTCTGAAGACTCATGCAAAATGTCCTGACAAATGGAAGGGATGAGAAATTACCAACTTTCAAGTTTCAACAGCTCCAAGAATAATCAGGTATAACAAAAGCAATTCGACGGTTAGGATACACCTACAGTGAAATTAAGCTTTCAGAACTCTTTAATGAGAATCTAGACAACGGTTATCATAATTTTATCAACATTGTTTTAGCCATTTTGGACCACGACATATCCAAACCTTGATGAAGTCTTTTTGAAGCTCCACCAAAATTTCATGAGTTATTATTACCCAAAGCGTTGAGAGCAAATCATTCGTTCCAAAACATCCCTTCCGAGAAGGGAGTTCTCTTAAAGATTTGGTTTTTAATACCAAATAACCTAATTACACTAAGGGGCCGTTTGGCCATACAAATTTTTTCAATTTTTTTTACCTTTTTTTTTTAGAAATCAGTGTTTGGCCATGAAATTTTTATTTTTCACTTGAAGATGAATTTAAAAATTTGAAAAACTCCAAAAGGCCGTTTTTCACATTTTCACATCAAATCACTCACAAAAATTCAAAAACAATCCAAAATTGTATTCATATCCAAGCACAACTCTAACTTTCAATTACCATTTTCACTTGAAAAATTCTTTTCACCTTTTTCCAAAATTTTACAATTCTTATTCTTATGTTCACACGCCCACTAAATAGAGAAGGAAAAAATAAGGATCTTAGGAAGACCGGATAAGTACCTCATTGTAAGATACTGATGCAGGAACCTTGTAAGGCTTTAGTTTTGAAGAGGATGCAATGGGAAAAAGTGGCAGCAGATCCTCACAAAGTAGTTTTCCCGAAATAGTAGAAAATGGCATCTCGAAAGCATCTTTGAAGCTGCAATTCAGAAATCAGATTAACCATTAACAAGGAAACGACACAAATTCGTTTAGTCATTGAACAAAGGGAAACACCTTCAAGCTATGTTACTCGGACCCAGGTGTGGGTGTCCGACATAGGCACTTCATGATCTAAATATAGGATACGGTGATTTCATCAAAAAATATAGCTATAAAGATATACATAATTATGAGACATTATATGGAACACATACATGTAACCTGTAGTAACCAAGTCTTTTATTTTTCAAGTCGTGGGCAGACATGTAGACAGGGACGGCTTAACTATAAGGCAATTTTTTTTCTAAAGATTTTGTTATATATTATTAAAAAAAATCGTAAAATCATACATATACTGTGGGAACGAAAATTTCGGAAGAAAGTAACTTACCTTTTACCTTTTATGCGGGGACCGTTGCTTAAACTTGGGAATGTAATGAATATTTAAGTAATTCTATATTTATGTGGGGATCGTTCCTGTATTATGTTTTGTGAGAAAGCACGGGAGAAAATATATTATTGACTAATATTGACAATGATACAACGAGCCCTATATATACAATACATGTCCTGCTCCTAATACATATGGGGGGGTTAGGGTTATTTACTACTATTTAGACAATGAAACTAACACTCCCCCTCAAACTGGTGCATATAAATCATATGTACCGAGCTTGTTACATATATAACTAATACGAGAACCAGTGAGGGACTTGGTGAAAATATAAGCAAGTTGATCATTCACTTCACAAATTCTGTAGCAATATCTCCCGAGAGTATCTTTTCTCTAACAAAGTGACAGTCAATCTCGATGTATTTAGTTCTCTTATGGAACACTGGATTTGACACAATATGAAGAGCAACTTGATTATCACACACAAGTCCCATCTGACTAATATCACCAAATTTCAACTCCTTGAGCAACTATTTGATCCAAATTAGCTCACATATGGCCATAGTCATTGCACGATATTCTGCTTCTGCACTAGACCGAGCAACCACATTCTGTTTCTTGCTCTTCCAAGACACCAAATTTCCTCCTACTAAGACACACTATCCAGACGTAGAACGTCTATCAGAAGGTGATCCTGCCCAATCAGCACCTGAGTATCCAACGATCTGCTTATGGCCTCGATCTTCAAACAATAAGCTTTTGCTTGGAGCTGATTTTATATACCGAAGAATGCGAACAACTGCATCCCAATGACTATCATAGGGAGAATCCATAAACTAACTCACAACACTCACATGAAAGGAAATGTCAGGTCTAGTTACTGTGAGGTAATTTGATTTACCAACCAACCACCTATATCTTGCAGGATCGCTAAGAGGCTCCTCCTGTCCTGACAGAAGTTTAGAATTTGGATCCATCGGAGTGTCAACAGGTCTACAACCTATCATTCCTGCCTCCTCAAGAATATCTAAGGTATACTTCTTGCTGTGAAATCACAATACCTGAGCTAGACTGAGTGACCTCAATACCTAGAAAATACTTTAATCTGCACAGATCCTTAGTCTGAAAGTGTTGAAAGAGATGTTGCTTCAACTTACTAATACCATCTTGATCATTGTCGGAAATAACAATATCGTCAACATAAACGACCACATAAATACAGAGATTTGAAGCAGAATGTCGATAAAATACAGAGTGATCAGTTTCAGTACAAGTCATGCCAAACCCCTGAGTAACTGTGCTGAACCTACCAAACCAGGATCGAGGAGACTGCTTTAGACCATAGAGGGACCGCACAACCGACATACAAGGCCACTAGACTCCACCCCCCTCTCCCCAGCAACAAAACCAAGTGGTTGCTCCATATAAACCTCATCCTCAAGGTCAGCGTGAGGAAAAACATTCTTAATGTCCAACTGATAGAGAGGTTGCTCCATATAAACCTCATCCTCAAGGTCACCGTGAGGAAAAGCATTCTTAATGTCCAACTGATAAAGAGGCCAATGGCGAACAACAACCATGGTGATCCAAATGTCGCATCTTGTCCTAAAGTTCCGGGGCATGTGAAGGAAGAATTGAAAGCATACCTTCAATATAAGATAGTGGAATATAAGAATTTGACAATCTTGTAGAAGAATAGGATACTCATTTTGTGCTTTAATTGATGCTACTCTTTAGTTTTTTAATTTAAGTATTGAACATTTTCTTTCAATTACATGTGTTATCTATGTCGTATTTATTTTAATTTTCTCTTTTTAAATTCCGCTTCACTTAAAACAAGTGAGCGCTTCGCTTCTCGCGAAATGGGGGTTGTCACTTTTCCTCGCTTCACAACACTGCATCAAGCACATGAGGCTCACCAAAGTAAGCATTCCCACAACAAAATACCCCACACTCCCATTGCTTTCACCTTTAAGCCACTACTCATGATAGTATTTTGGAACCAATGAATGTGCCATACGATGTAACGGAATATTACTTTTCTTCCACCTAGCCACAAGATTCCTTGAATTGTATCAAAAAATTCGAGTGGCCGGTAATAAGATTTTTCTCCTCACGCTCAAATAAAGTCACCTTTTCAATTATTGTATCCCACATGTCTAAAATATGGTGCAATGTTGGACGATCAAGGTCGCACTTCTAAGCGTGGATACAATTGGTTCCGTACACTTCAAAAAGTATCCCACCACAAGATATTTTATTTCACGTGCTTTAGCTTCAATTACTTTAGCTCCCTTATAATTCTTCCATTCGTCATGCAACACCATTTTTTCCAATGATGATTTAACTTTATGAATATGAGAAGTCATAATAATATGGGAAGCAAATCTTGTTTCCGTAACTTCAACAAAGATAACTCAAAATGTTTTTGGAAAATGGCATGCGCCGTGTTGTGATTCACCACAAGATTCTTTTAAGCTATTCACTTGACCAATCAACTTTAATATCCATTTGCAATTATTAAAGTGAGTTGATTTTTTTGAAGGTTGACACATGCTTTTCAAAGCAAGATTTAGACAATAAATGGCACATGGTGTCCAAAATATGTGCGGAAAAGTTTGCTCAACAATAGAACCGGCAAGCTTCATATTACCTGCACTATCACTGATAACTTCGACATTATTTTTTGCATCTGACACCTTCTATGGCTTTAATAAACAACTTACCAATGTATTCACCATCCCACTTGAATTGATTGATTTCAAGAATATTTATCCGCCACTAGATGCTCTTATATATTTATCAATAGTCGCTTTTTAGGATCCGAACAAATCGATAATCCTTTTCTTTTCCATGTATCTTTAATAAGTTGTAGTTTTCAATCTATATGAGCATTTTCTTGGGACAAAGAGTCGTTCTTAATCTATTAAAAGTTGGTAGAACATAACTAGGTAAAACATTCACTACCAAAAACTTTTTGAAATAAGGAGAAGTTGCAAGGTTAAAGGATAAACCTGATGCATAAAACATAAGAGCTGCCAACTTTTCGGCAATGTTTTTGTTACAAATGTTAAAAGATTTCTCCACCATTTGAACATTTTCTTTTTTTTTCGGTTGTACCAAGTCTGAGCCTTTTGCAGAGATACATAATACGCCCTTTTTCTTGCATTAGTAGTGCATCTGATTTTTTTCTTTTCGGCTTCTTCATCAATGTTGCACATACTTCATGAGCAATCTCTTTACATACTTCATGAGTATGTGCAACATTGAAGCTGAAAAGAAAAAAATAGATGCACAACTGAATGCAAGAAAAAAAGGCAGATTATGTATCTTAATCGGAAGGTTCAAATTTATCACAACCGAAAAAAAAGGCTCAAATGGTGGAGCACGGGAGAAATCTTTTAACATTTGTAACAGAATCACTACCGACAAGTTGGCGGCTCGTATGTTCTACGCATCAGGCTTATCATTTAACTTTGCAACTTCTCCTTATTTTAAAAATTATTCAGAGTTTTGGTAGCGAATTCTTTACCTGGTATGTTCCACCTACTTTTAATAGGTTAAGAACAACTCTTTGTGCCCAAGAAAATGCTCATCTAGATTAAAAAAACTACAGCTTATTAAAGATACGTGGAAAAGAAAAGGATTGTCGATTTGTTCGGATGGATGGTCGGATATTAAAAGGCAACCATTGACAAATAAAACGGGAGCATCTAGTGGCAGACCTATATTCTTGAAATGATCAATTCAAGTGGGATTACCAAGGATGGTGAATATATTGCCACGTTGTTTATTAATGCCATAGAAGATGTCGAAGCAAAAAACGTTGTCCAAGCTATCATTGATAAGGTAGGTAATATGAAGCTTGCCGGTTCTATTGTTGAGCAAACTTCTCCGCACATATTTTGCATACCATGTGTCGTTCATTATTTAAATCTTGCTTTGAAAAGTATGTTTCAGCCTTCAGAAAAATCTACTCACTTTAATAATAGCAAATCGGAATTAAAGTTGACTGGTCATCTGAGTAGTTTAAAGAATTTTGTGGTGAATCACGACATGGAGCATGCTATTTTCCAAAAGCATTAGGAGTTATCTTTGTTAAAACTTGCGGAAACAAGACTTGCCTCCCATATTATTATGACTTCTCGTATTCATAAAGTTAAATCTCCATTGGAAAAAATGGTGATGGATGACAAATAGAAGAATTATAAGGGAGATAAAGTAATTAAAGCTGAAGCGAGTGAAATAAAATCTCTTGTGATGGATGATGAATGGTAGGATACTATTGAATATTTTTTGAAGTGTATTGAAACAATTGTATACATGTTTAGAAGTGGCGACCTTGATTGTCCAAAATTGCACCTTATTTACGACATATGGGATACAATGATTGAAACGGTGAAGGTGATTGTATTTGAGCATGAGGGGAAAGATCTAATTACTAGCCAATCGAATTTTTTTGATACAATTCAAGGAATTCTTGTGGTCGGGTGGAATAAGAGTAATACTCTGTTGCATTGTATGGCACACATTCATTGATTCCGAAATACTATCATCAGTCAGTACCTTAGAGGTGGGATAAGAAGACTTAATCCTAATAAAGATATAGAGATTTCACAAAATAGGCTCAAATGCTTTCAAAGATATTTCAAGGATCGAAATGATTTAAAGCAAGCTTCTTTGGAGTACCGGGCATTTTGTAGTGGGAATGATTACTTTGGTCAGCCTCATGTGCTTGATATTATGGGGTATGAGGAGCCTCTATTTTGGTGGGGTAACCATGGTGTAAATGCCCCACTTTTACAAAGTTTGGCTTACAAATTGCTTTCCCAACCGGCTTCTTCATCTTATTGCAAAAAGAATTGGAGTACTTTTTCATTGACGCATAGCATCAAGAGAAACAACCTAGCTATTTCTAGAGCCGAAGATTTAGTTTTTGTCCATTATAATCTTCGCTTGCTCTCTCGAAGAAAGGACAAATATACAAGTGGTCCAAGCAAATATTGGGATTTAGGTATATACACATCCATCATTTCATATTTCTTGAGTAATTATTTTAGCATGATAAGTTCCTTCACAATCTTCTAAATTCATTTGGCGTTGTTTTAGGCAGAGATCATTTTAATGTTGATGAAAGTATCAATGATCTAGTTGAATTGTCAATAGACGAACCTCCACTATAGAGTCTTCTTTGAAGAGGAAGCTGAAGATTTGCAAGAAGTTGACATTGAAGAAGATGACCTTTGAATAGAATGTACTCATGTACAAGGCCTCAAGTGACAAGTCTAGCTTAGTTTAAATGTGCATGTTATGTACTTATTTTTGGTCTATGAACTTGTGAACTTGCAAGTTGTGTAAGACTTTTTGGTGGTCAGACTAACTTAATTTGACTAGCTAATTATTTAAAACTTTTGACTTGTGATTCTCCGTTAGTCTATTTAGTTCCAAGTTCTATCTTCTAAAGGTATATTTCATTTGATTTATATCTCTAAATCTCTTCTTAACTTTTATTTGTTATATTTCAATAAGTTTATGATATCTTGTTTTAATACTTTGTTGTGCGAGTTGTAGGAAAATTGATGAATCGTGCCATTTTGGAGAGTGTCTACATGCATGCCTACGACTTGAAAAATAAAAGACTCAGTTACTACACTCTACAAGGCACAAGTTACATGTAAGTTTTCCATATAATGTCTCATAATTATGCATATCTTTATAACTACTCCCTCCGTTTCAATTTATGTGAACCCATTTGATTGGGCACGGAGTTTAAGAAAAAAGAGAAGACTTTTGATCTTGTGGTGTAAAATTATGCACCTTTATTTTGTGTGGCTATAAATCATTGCATAAAGGTAAATTGTTTCCAAATAATGAAAGAGGTCATTCTTTTTGGCATGGACTAAAAAGGAAATAGGTTCACATAAATTGAAACGGAGGGAGTATATTTTTAGATTTCAATTTATTTTTTGCTGAATTCCTGCACCCGCACCCATACCTAGATATGTATCATCGAATCCTAAACTTTAGATCATGAAGGATCCGAGCTTAGGATCCGTACCCATGTCGGATACCTGCACCCGGGTCTGAGCAAGTTAGGTCTGAAATGCATATATTCAAGAGCATCCAACAATTCTTTTCCAATTTTTGGGTTTGTTGGCACTATAGGAACATCAATAAATTCAGCAAAAAAATATCCACCCTACACCTGTACTGGCTATATTTGATCATTAAAAAATAACAAACAAATAAATAATAAAAATATGCGCCAAGCCCCAGGCAGTTGGGATTTAACAGCCATCACCGCCACAGGAATGATGCTAACAAAGATCATGCACAAAATCTAGGATAGAGAAAACAAAGAGAAGTAAGGCGCACCAAGACTCCACTTGTTGAAATTCTTCTGCTAGTGTCCTTTTCAAATATTCTAAATCTGAAAACCCTCCGAAATGTGCTAGTTGTTTAATTCTTTGCATCGTTTCCCTATTCACAAAGAACATAACATTCAGAATTACAACAATTATTCTAGAGATAAATAGGCCCAGCAAACACAAGTAGATTAAACTAGTTTAGTCTGATTCCGGAGTGAATTCGAAAGCGAATAATAGCTTCTAAATCATCCACAAAAAAATAAAGTTTAGCATTGCTAATTGACAAGCAATGATCTTCACATGAATCCCAACAGTTAAAATTCAAGAGTTTCGAGTAATGCCCCCCCCCCCCCAACCGACTTCTATTCCAGGCTCTTCCATTTCTCATCCAAAACCATAACTGCAATTCCATTTCCAAGTGCCTTAATTTAACTGAGCTTTTTTAGTCAATGTTCATGGAAAAGAAACCAACTATGCAGGATCGATCTACTTTTTCAATCAAGATAGACTATTAGCACAGTCAACCCACAGGCACACAAGTAATCTAATGTGAACCATGCATGAACAGTATAGTATTGAGTTTAAGCGACTCCACCTTAAGAAAAAGGAAAAATTTGCAATAGCTTTGGTTTTTTCTCTGCCCCCAATGGGCTTGGGCTGCGGTCTTAAAGTTCGAGGAAAGTGATGCTGGGAGCAGACGAGTTTTCAGGAAAACAAAAAGGAAAGAAATATGATACATAAAGGTTAAAACTTAAAACAAAACATAACGATAATGGAGAATAAAACATAATAACTTGTCTCGTGCACAAACTTCTTTTCGGTGGGAATACAACTTACAGGTCTACTTCAACGCTGCTATCTCCCTCAGAAATCTCCAGTAACTGCCTTACAGGATCTTGATCATATAGGAACTTCAAGAATATAATAACAAGTTCACTGTCAAAACAAAGAAGCACGTGGAAAGACCATTCAACATTAGAACTAAGTGATTCCGTTTATAAGTTGATATAAAATTAGAAAATGGTAGAAACAAGTGAGACTGTATGAAAGTTAAACCTATTAAAAGGTAGCTGATCACTTGGTTCAGCCATTAGAATCTTCACAGACTTCAGAAGCCAGCTGAAGAAATTTGAAAACTGGAAACAAGACTAATTAGAACCACTACAATAATCAGAAGAGAAAAGGAATAAAGAATTACAAACTCAGAGAAGCTAAAGCTTTCAAGAAGGCCTAAAGCTTCCTTCAGCAGTTAATATATATGGATATAAACAAAAAGAGAACAAATGTCAACACTTTGAAATGTACTCAATTTTGTTATTTCTGTTTTATATATAGTCCTCTAACACCACCAGAAACATTATTAAGTTCATTTGTTCTTCGATAAGGTAAAACTTTATTACTGAGTATCAAAATGGTAACAAAAAGTTACATAAAACTGCTGGGAATATCCATACAGTCAGTTACAGCATCTCCCTAACAATTCCAGAAAGTCCATATATTGATCAATGCTTTCCGTGAGAATACTCTTACACCCAAAAAAGAAATTATGCAGACACTTGTTTTTTATTCTAGAAATATGATTTTTCTGTCCATCAAACAAGCTCTATTTCTCAGTAGCCAATTGTCCAGAATATGCACAAAGTTATGGTTCACTAATGCCTCATTTGTTTTTTTTAAGATTAAGATGTTTGAATCTCAATACACATATGAATATCAAGATGTGTATTAAGTCTAAGACATATGAAGCTGGATACACGTCTGAATATATTAAGATGTGTATTAAGATTTGAATACTAAAAATTAAGACTGTTTGATTTTTAACATCTGAATGCACAAAATTTATTTTTATTGGAAAAATAATAAACATAAAATTCAATGAAATACTAACTAATCTAATATTCTATCAATATAATATATAATTTTTGAAATTATGATAGTTGCTGGTGGTGATGGCTAACGGGTGAATGACGACTAGAGGCGGTGGTTGGTGGTAGTTTTGGTTGATGATAGTGGTTCATGCTAGTAGCTAATAGTGATTGGTAGTGGTGTCGATTATGATTGAGGATGGTGGTGGTGGGTAATGATAGTTAATAATGGCGGGTGGTGGTTTGTGATTGAGGAAGTTTGTGGTAGGTTATAATGATAGAGGGTGCCTGCTGTGGTTGTTAATGGTGATGGGGTGGTTGGTTATGGTAGTTGAGGTGGATAAGTGTTACTGTGGGTGAGAATGATGGTGGTCGGAGTGGTAGGGATGGTAGATGGTGATGGTCGATAATGGTGGCAGCTATGATTGAGGATGATGATGGCATGGTGGTGGTGGTTGGGTATAGTGGTAGTGGTGGTGGCGGCATGGTTGGTAGTTGATAATGGTAGGCGGTGGCGGCAATTAATAATGAGTGCTCCCTCCATCTCATATTAGATGAGGCAGTTTGACTCGACACAGAGTTCAAGAAAAAAGAAGAAGACTTATAAAGCTTGTGGTCTTAAAACCATAAGGGGTAAAAAGTTTGTGGGGCCATGACATTTGTGTGCTACAAAAGCTTCTCATTGAGGGTAAATAGGTAAAATGAAAGAGTTTAAAGTTGAATTATTTCCAAATTTAGAAATGTGCCATTTGTTTTGGAATAGACTAAAAAGGAAAATACCTAATTTAATATGAAACGGAGGGAGTATGTGATAGCATCTTAATGAAATTTAGTCTGTGTTATAGATCTTAATCATACAATGCTATTCAAACCCATTAAGTGGTTGTGAAGTAAAAACAAACACACATAATGATTAAGATCTGAATAATTAAGATTCAAACTTTAAAAACAAACGCACTTAATGTCTCATGTCTGAATGATTAAGATTCAAACCTCAGCTTCAATGTTCTATGTGTCTTCTCATGCTGCCAGCCATATAAGTTCATTTCTAATGCTACATAGAGAAAAGATAGGAAACTTACCTGAAAAGGTTGGTTTATGTTTAGTCAACAATGGCATGCTGAAAATGTTGGTTTATGTTTAGTCAAGAATGGCATGCTAATTGGAAGAGTTGGTATAAATGCTAGGAGAAAGCTTCCTCCTTTGATGTCATCCATGACATCAAGAGAAGGTAGTTTGATGTCACCAATGACATCAAGAGGAGGTCTTTACCCTTATAAATAGATGCACTCTTTTATTTGTAGAAACCATCCAAAAAACAATACAATATATTGTTGTGAGTAGAGAGTTAAGAGAGAAATTCTCTTAAGTATAATTGAGAAATTTCCCCTTCCTTTGTAAATAATAGAAAGGCAATTGCTCTCTGGTGGACGTAGGATTATTTTGATCCGAACCACGTTAAATCTTGTGTTCTTTCTTTTATGTTTACGCTAACAATTGGTATCAGAGCGACAGGATTCTTTAGCGATCCAAGGAGAAAGAACAAGCAAAGATGAGTTCCATGAAGTTTGAAATTGATAGATTCAGTGGACGCAACAACTTCAACATTTGGAAGATCCAGATGAAGGCGTTACTGAGGAGGAAAGGTTCAATTCATGCTATTGACGGAAAGTATCCTAAGGATACATCAGCTCCCGACATGGAGAAGATTGAAGGGGATGTATTGAGTGCAATCCAACTATCCATTGCACCTAACGTGCTTTGTGAAGTGAGTACAGATACCGAAGAGGCGGCCAAATAGTTATGGAAAAAGTTAGAAGGGCTATACCAAAACCGATCAGTAACAACAAGGATGTTGTTACAACGGCGTCTTCACACATTTAATATGGGGTCAGGTACTTCGTTACAAGATCAATTAGATGCGTTCAATAAACTTGTAATGGACTTATAGATTGCAGGAATTAAAAGGGAGGAGGAGACGCTTGCATTGCTTTGCTATTTTCATTGAATTTAGGATATCGTCATATTGAGAATTCAATGATGTATAGCAAGGAGCTTATCAAGCTTGAGCAAGTGCGGCAGACACTTAACTTTAGTGATGTGCGAAGGCACATCGAAGGAGACAGAGATGACCAGGCAAGTGAGCTCTTTGTGAGAGGCCGGACTAGCCAACAGGGAAAGAGCAAACCAAAGTACAGATCAAAGTCTCGTGTGAACAAGAAGAATACAGAGTGTTAACGTTGTGGCAAGAAGGGGCACTTTGAACGAGATTGCCCAATGTCAAAGTCCAAGGAAAAAGCGAGTGCATCTACGGTTGAACAGGTACATGATTTTGATAATGATTATGTACTAACAACATTGTGTAATAATAGTAATTATGGAAACAAATTGGTGTTAGACTCTGTTTGTACTCTGCATATGACGTTCCAAAAAGACTGGTTTAGCATCTATGAGAAAAGTGGAGGAACCGTAGTAATGGGCAATAATCCAACTTGTGCAATAGTTGGCATTGGCTCAGTTCGAGTTCGCTGCCATGATGCAGTCGTGAGGACTATTACACAAGTCTGTCATGTTCCTGATCTGAAGAAGAATTTGATCTCCTTTGGTACTCTGGATGAACAAGGCTACATGTACATGAGCGAAGCATGAAATATGAAGGTGACTAAAGGTTCTTTAGTCATGCTGAAAGGCAAGCTGGAGAACGGCCTTTACACATTGGCCGGAAGCACCATTGTTGGCTCTACAAATGCATCTACAGTGCTGTTATCTAATGATGACAAGGCAAGACTATGGCACATGAGACTGGGTAGTATGAGCGCACGTGGACCGGAGATGTTGAGCAATCGTAACCTTTTGGAAGGTGAGAAAAGCACACTTGTCTTCTGTGAGCACTGCGTTCTAGGGATGCAGAAGAAGGTCAGCTTCAGCACTGGCAAACACAAGACAAGAGGAGTGCTAGACTACATCCATTCAGATTTATGGGGTCCCCTCTAAACTTCCATCGAAGGGCGGAAAGAGGTATGTTCTCACTTTTATTGATGATTTCTCACGAAAGGTTTGGGTGCATTTTTTGAAGGCAAAAAGTGATGCTTTGAAGCATTTAAAGAGTGGAAGATTTTGGTTGAAAATCAAATGGAGCGGAAAATCAAGTATCTTCGCACAGATAATGGATGGAGTTTTGCAATGAAGAGCTTAATGAATTATGCAAGGTTCATGGGATC
>JASVEL010000225.1:0-24714 GCA_032618575.1 Nicotiana noctiflora
TACTTTAATCTGCCCAGATCCTTAGTCTGAAAGTGTTGAAAGAGATGTTGCTTCAACTTACTAATACCATCATGATCATTGCCGGAAATAACAATATCGTCAACATAAACGACCACATAAATACAGAGATTTGACGCAGAATGTCGATAAGAATACAGAGTGATCAGCTTCACTCTGAATCATGCCAAATTCCCGGATAATTGTGCTAAACTTACCAAACCAGGCTCGACGAGACTGCTTTAGACCATAAAGTGACTGATGCAAGCGACATACAAGGCCACGAGACTCCCCTGAGCAACAAAACTAAGTGGTTGCTCCATATAAACCTCATCCTCAAGGTCACCGTGAGGAAAAGCATTCTTAATGTTCAACTGATAGAGAGGTTGCTCCATATAAACCCCATCCTCAAGGTCACCGAGAGGAAAAATATTCTTAATGTCCAACTGATAGAGAGGTTGCTCCATATAAACCTCATCCTCAAGTTCACCGTGAGGAAAAACATTCTTAATGTCCAACTGATAGAGAGGCCAATGGCGAACAACAACCATGGTGATCCAAATGTCGCATCTTGTCCTAAAGTTCTGGGGCATGTGAAGGAAGAATTGAAAGCATACCTTCAATATAAAATAGTGGAATATAAGAATTTGAAAATCTTGTAGAAGAATAGGATACTCATTTTGTGTTTTAATTGATGCTACTATTTAGTTTTTTAATTTAAGTATTGAACATTTTCTTTCAATTACATGTGTTATCTATGTCGTATTTATTTTAATTTTCTCTTTTTAAATTCCGCTTCACTTAAAACAAGTGAGCGCTTCGCTTCTCGCGAAATGGGGGTTGTCACTTTTCCTCGCTTCACAAGCACTGCATCAAGCACATGAGGCTCACCAAAGTAACCATTCCCACAATGCCCCACACTCCCATTGCTTTCACCTTTAAGCCACTACTCATGATAGTATTTTCGAACCAATGAATGTGCCATACGATGTAACGGAATATTACTTTTCTTCCACCTAGCCACAAGATTCCTTGAATTGTATCAAAAAAATTCGAGTGGTCGGTAATAAGATTTTTCTCCTCACGCTCAAATAAAGCCACCTTTTAAATTATTGTATCCCACATGTCGTAAATATGGTGCAATTTTGGACGATCAAGGTCGCACTTCTAAGCATGGACACAATTGGTTCCGTACACTTCAAAAAGTATCCCATCACAAGATATTTTATTTCACGTGCTTTAGCTTCAATTACTTTATCTCCCTTATAATTCTTCCATTCGTCATGCAACACCATTTTTTCCAATGACGATTTAACTTTATGAATACGAGAAGTCATAATAATATGGGAAGCAAATCTTGTTTCCGTAACTTCAACAAAGATAACTCAAAATGTTTTTGGAAAATGGCATGCGCCGTGTTGTGATTCACCACAAGATTCTTTTAAGCTATTCACTTGACCAATCAACTTTAATATCCATTTGCAATTATTAAAGTGAGTTGATTTTTTTGAAGGTTGACACATACTTTTCAAAGCAAGATTTAGACAACAAATGGCACATGGTGTCCAAAATATGTGCGGAAAAGTTTGCTCAACAATAGAACCGGCAAGCTTCATATTACATGCACTATCATTGATAACTTCGACATTATTTTTTGCATCGACACCTTCTATGGCTTTAATAAACAACTTACCAATGTATTCACCACCCCACTTGAATTGATTGATTTCAAGAATATTTATCCGCCACTAGATGCTCTTATATATTTATCAATAGTCGCCTTTTAGGATCCGAACAAATCGATAATCCTTTTCTTTTCCATGTATCTTTAATAAGTTGTAGTTTCAATCTATATGAGCATTTTCTTGGGACAAAGAGTCGTTCTTAATCTATTAAAAGTTGGCAGAACATAACAAGGTAAAACATTCACTACCAAAAACTTTTTAAAGTAAGGAGAAGTTGCAAGGTTAAAGGATAAACCTGATGCATAAAATATAAGAGCCGCCAACTTGTCGGCAATGTTTTTGTTACAAATGTTAAAAAATTTCTCCACCATTTGAACATTTTCTTTTTTTTTCGGTTGTACCAAGTCTGAGCCTTTTGCAGAGATACATAATCCGCCCTTTTTCTTGCATTAGTAGTGCATCTGATTTTTTTCTTTTCGGCTTCTTCATCAATGTTGCACATACTTCATGAGCAATCTCTTTACATACTTCATGAGTATGTGCACCATTGAAGCTGAAAAGAAAAACATAGATGCACAACTGAATGCAAGAAAAAAAGGCAGTTTATGTATCTTAATCGGAAGGTTCATATTTATCACAACCGAAAAAAAAAGGCTCAAATGGGAGCACTGGAGAAATCTTTTAACATTTGTAACAGAATCACTACCGATAAGTTGGCGGCTCGCATGTTCTACGCATCAAGCTTATCATTTAACTTTGCAACTTCTCCTTATTTTAAAAATTATTCAGAGTTTTGGTAGCGAATTCTTTACCTGGTATGTTCCACCTACTTTTAATAGGTTAAGAACAACTCTTTGTGCCCAAGAAAATGCTCGTCTGGATTAAAAAAACTACAGCCTATTAAAGATACGTGGAAAAGAAAAGGATTGTCGATTTGTTTGGATGGATGGTCGGATATTAAAAGGCAACCATTGACAAATAAAATGGGAGCATCTAGTGGCGGACCTATATTCTTGAAATGATCAATTCAAGTGGGATTACCAAGGATGGTGAATATATTAAAGCCATAGAAGATGTCGAAGCAAAAAACGTTGTCCAAGCTATCATTGATAAGGTAGGTAATATGAAGCTTGCCGGTTCTATTGTTCAGCAAACTTTTCCGCACATATTTTGCATACCATGTGTCGTTCATTATTTAAATCTTGCTTTGAAAAGTATTGAAGGGCCGGCTTGGCTCAGCGGTAAGCTTGCTTGCCGTGGTGTGTCAGGTCGCGGGTTCGAATCAGCCTCTCTGCAAAGCAGGGGGAAGGCTGCCTAGAGTATTCCCTTCCCCAGACACCCACGAAGTGGGTATTGAACTGGGTCGGCCCTTTTGCTTTGAAAAGTATGTTTCAGCCTTCAGAAAAATCTACTCACTTTAATAATAGCAAATCGGAATTAAAGTTGACTGGTCAACTGAGTAGTTCAAAGAATTTTGTGGTGAATCACGACATGGAGCATGCTATTTTCCAAAAGCATTAGGAGTTATCTTTGTTAAAACTTGCGGAAACAAGATTTGCCTCCCATATTATTATGACTTCTCGTATTCATAAAGTTAAATCGCCATTGGAAAAAATGGTGATGGATGACAAATAGAAGAATTATAAGGGAGATAAAGTAATTAAAGCTGAAGCGAGTGAAATAAAATCTCTTGTGATGGATGATGAATGGTAGGATACTATTGAATATTTTTTGAAATGTATTGAAACAATTGTATACATGTTTAGTGCTGACCTTGATTGTCCAAAATTGCACCTTATTTACGACATATGGGATACAATGATTGAAAAGGTGAAGGTGATTGTATTTGAGCATGAGGGGAAAGATCTAATTACTAGCCAATCGAATTTTTTTGATACAATTCAAGGAATTCTTGTGGTCTGGTGGAATAAGAGTAATACTCTGTTGCATTGTATGGCACACATTCATTGATTCCGAAATACTATCATGAGTCAGTAGCTTAGAGGTGGGATAAGGAGACTTAATCCTAATAAAGATATAGAGATTTCACAAAATAGGCTCAAATGCTTTCAAAGATATTTCAAGGATCGAAATGATTTAAAGCAAGCTTCTTTGGAGTACCGGGCATTTTGTAGTGGGAATGATTACTTTGGTCAGCCTCATGTGCTTGATATTATGGGGTATGAGGAGCCTCTATTTTGGTGGGTAACCATGGTGTAAATGCCCCACTTTTACAAAGTTTGGCTTACAAATTGCTTTCCCAACCGGCTTCTTCATCTTGTTGCAAAAAGAATTGGAGTACTTTTTCATTGACGCATAGCATCAAGAGAAACAACCTAGCTATTTCTAGAGCCGAAGATTTAGTTTTTGTCCATTATAATCTTCGCTTGCTCTCTCGAAGAAAGGAAAAATATACAAGTGGTCCAAGCAAATATTGGGATTTAGGTATATACACATATCCATCATTTCATATTTCTTCAGTAACTATTTTAGCATGATAAGTTCCTTTCACAATCTTCTAAATTCATTTGGCGTTGTTTTAGGCAGAGATCATTTTAATGTTGATGAAAGTATCAATGATCTAGTTGAATTGTCAATAGACGAACCTCCACTATAGAGTCTTCTTTGGAGAGGAAGTTGAAGATTTGCAAGAAGTTGACATTGAGGAAGATGACCTTTGAATAGAATGTACTCATGTACAAGGCCTCAAGTGACAAGTCTAGCTTAGTTTAAATGTGCATGTTATGTACTTATTTTTGGTCTATGAACTTGTGAACTTGCAAGTTGTGTAAGACTTTTTGGTGGTCAGACTAACTAAATTTGACTAGCTAATTATCTAAAACTTTTGACTTGTGATTCTCCGTTAGTCTATTTAGTTCCAAGTTCTATCTTCTAAAGGTATATTTCATTTGATTTATATCTCTAAATCTCTTCTTAACTTTTATTTGTTATATTTCAATAAGTTTATGATATCTTATTTTAATACTTTGTTGTGCGAGTTGTAGGAAAATTGATGAATCGTGCCATTTTGGAGAGTGTCTACATGCATGCCTACGACTTGAAAAATAAAAGACTCAGTTACTACACTCTACAAGGCACAAGCTACATGTAAGTTTTCCATATAATGTCTCATAATTATGCATATCTTTATAACTATATTTTTAGATTATCAATTTATTTTTTGCTGAATCCCTGCACCCGCACCCATACCTAGATCTGTATCATCGAATCCTAAACTTTAGATTATGAAGGATCCGAGCTTAGGATCCGTACCCATGTCGGATACCTGCACCCGGGTTTGAGCAAGTTAGGTCTGAAATGCATATATTAAAGAGCATACAACAATTCTTTTCCAATTTTTGGGTTTGTTGGCACTATAGGAACATCAATAAATTCAGCAAAAAAATATCCACCCTACACCTGTACTGGCTATATTTGATCATGAAAAAATAACAAACAAATAAATAATAAAAATATGCGCCAAGCCCCAGGCAGTTGGGATTTAACAGCCATCACCGCCACAGGAATGATGCTAACAAAGATCATGCACAAAATCTAGGATAGAGAAAACAAAGAGAAGTAAGGCGCACCAAGACTCCACTTGTTGAAATTCTTCTGCTAGTGTCCTTTTCAAATATTCTAAATCTGAAAACCCTCCGAAATGTGCTAGTTGTTTAATTCTTTGCATCGTTTCCCTATTCACAAAGAACATAACATTCAGAATTACAACAATTATTCTAGAGATAAATAGTCCCAGCAAACACAAGTAGATTAAACTAGTTTAGTCTGATTCCGGAGTGAATTCGAAAGAGAATAATAGCTTCTAAATCATCCACACAAAAATAAAGTTTAGCATTGCTAATTGACAAGCAATGATCTTCACATGAATCCCAACAGTTAAAATTCAAGAGTTTCGAGTAATGCCCCCCCCCCCCCAACCGACTTCTATTCCAGGCTCTTCCATTTCTCATCCAAAACCATAACTGCAATTCCATTTCCAAGTGCCTTAATTTAACTGAGCTTTTTTAGTCAATGTTCATGGAAAAGAAACCAACTATGCAGGATCGATCTACTTTTTCAATCAAGATAGACTATTAGCACAGTCAACCCACAGGCACACAAGTAATCTAATATGAACCATGCATGAACAGTATAGTATTGAGTTTAAGCGACTCCACCTTAAGAAAAAGGAAAAATTTGCAATGAGCTTTGGTTTTTTCTCTGCCCCCAATGGGCTTGGGCTGCGGTCTTAAAGTTTGAGGAAAGTGATGCTGGGAGCAGACGAGTTTTCAGGAAAACAAAAAGAAAAGAAATATGATACATAAAGGTTAAAACTTAAAACAAAACATAACGATAATGGAGAATAAAACATAATAACTTGTCTCGTGCACAAACTTCTTTTCGGTGGGAATACAACTTACAGGTCTACTTCAACGCTGCTATCTCCCTCAGAAATCTCCAGTAACTGCCTTACAGGATCTTGATCATATAGGAACTTCAAGAATATAATAACAAGTTCACTGTCAAAACAAAGAAGCACATGGAAAGACCATTCAACATTAGAACTAAGTGATTCCGTTTATAAGTTGATATAAAATTAGAAAATGGTGGAAACAAGTGAGACTGTATGAAAGTTAAACCTATTAAAAGGTAGCTGATCACTTGGTTCAGCCATTAGAATCTTCACAGATTTCAGAAGCCAGCTGAAGAAATTTGAAAACTGGAAACAAGACTAATTAGAACCACTACAATAATCAGAAGAGAAAAGGAATAAATAATTACAAACTCAGAGAAGCTAAAGCTTTCAAGAAGGCCTAAAGCTTCCTTCAGCAGTTAATATATATGGATATAAAGTTATAAACAAAAAGAGAACAAATGTCAACACTTTGAAATGTACTCAATTTTGTTATTTCTGTTTTATATATAGTCCTCTAACACCACCAGAAACATTATTAAGTTCATTTGTTCTTCGATAAGGTAAAACTTTATTACTGAGTATCAAAATGGTAACAAAAAGTTACATAAAACTGCTGGGAATATCCATACAGTCAGTTACAGCATCTCCCTAACAATTCCAGAAAGTCCATATATTGATCAATGCTTTCCGTGAGAATACTCTTACACCAAAAAAAGAAATTATGCAGACACTTGTTTTTTATTCTAGAAATATGATTTTTCTGTCCATCAAACAAGCTCTATTTTTCAGTAGCCAATTGTCCAGAATATGCACAAAGTTATGGTTCACTAATGCCTCATTTGTTTTTTTTAAGATTAAGATGTTTGAATCTCAATACACATATGAATATCAAGATGTGTATTAAGTCTAAGACATATGAAGCTGGATACACGTCTGAATATATTAAGATGTGTATTAAGATTTGAATACTAAAAATTAAGACTGTTTGATTTTTAACATCTGAATGCACAAAATTTATTTTTATTGGAAAAATAATAAACATAAAATTCTATGAAATACTAACTAATCTAATATTCTATCAATATAATATATAATTTTTTAAATTATGATAGTTGCTGGTGGTGATGGCTAACGGGTGAATGACGACTAGAGGCGGTGGTTGGTGGTAGTTTTGGTTGATGATAGTGGTTCATGCTAGTAGCTAGTAGTGATTGGTAGTGGTGGCGATTATGATTGAGGATGGTGGTGGTGGGTAATGATAGTTAATAATGGCGGGTGGTGGTTTCTGATTGAGGAAGTTTGTTGTAGGTTATAATGATAGGCGGTGCCTGCTGTGATTGTTAATGGTGATGGGGTGGTTGGTTATGGTAGTTGAGGCGGATAAGGTGTTACTGTGGGTGAGAATGATGGTGGTCGGAGTGGTAGGGATGGTAGATGGTGATGGTCGATAATGGCGGCAGCTATGATTGAGGATGATGATGGCATGGTGGTTGGGTATAGTGGTAGTGGTGGTGGCGGCATGGTTGGTAGTTGATAATGGTAGGCGGTGGCGGCAGTTAATAATGAGTGCTCCCTCCGTCTCATATTAGATGAGGCAGTTTGACTCAACACAGAGTTCAAGAAAAAGGAAGAAGACTTATAAAGCTTGTGGTCTTAAAACCAAGGAGAAATAACAAGCAAAGATGAGTTCCATGAAGTTTGAAATTGATAGATTCAGTGGACGCAACAACTTCAACATCTGGAAGATCCAGATGAAGGCGTTACCGCGGAGGGAAGGTTCAATCCATGCTATTGACGGAAAGTATCCTAAGGATACATCAGCTCCCGACATAGAGAAGATTGAAGGGGATGCATTGAGTGCAATCCAACTATCCATTGCAACTAACGTGCTTTGTGAACTGAGTACAGGTACCGAAGAGACGGCCAAACAGTTATGGGAAAAGCTAGAAAGACTATACCAAGACCGATCAGTAACAACAACGATGTTGTTACAACGGCGTCTTCACACATTTAAGATGGGGTCAGGTACTTCGTTACAAGATCATTTAGATGCGTTCAATAAACTTGTCATGGACTTACAGATTGCAAGACGTTGGCATGTGCTTTGCTATTTTCATTGACTTCATGATATCGTGATATTGAGAATTCAATGATGTATAGCAAGGAGCCTATCAAGCTTGAGCAAGTGCGGCAGGCACTTAACTCTAGTGATGTGCGGAGGCACATCGAAGGAGACAGAGATGACCAGGCAAGTGAGCTCTTTGTGAGAGGCCGGACTAGCCAACAGGGAAAGAGCAAATCAAAGTACAGATCAAAGTCTCGTGTGAACAAGAAGAATACAGAGTGTTGACGTTGTGGCAAGAAGGGGCACTTTGAACGAGATTACCCAATGTCAAAGTCCAAGGAAAAAGCGAGTGCATCTACAGTTGATCAGGTACATGATTTTGATAATGATTATGTACTAACAACATCGTGTAATAATAGTAATTATGGAAACAAATGGGTGTTAGACTTTGCTTGTACTCTGCATATGACGTTCCAAAAAGACTGGTTTAGCAGCTATGAGAAAAGTGGAGGAATCGTAGTAATGGGCAATAATGCAACTTGTGCAATAGTTGGCATTGGCTCAGTTCGAGTTCGCTGCCATTAGGGGTGTTCACGAAAAACCGAAAAATCGAACCAACCCGAAGACCAAACCAAACCGAGAAAAAAAACCGATATTTATTTGGTTTCACTTGGTTTGGTTTCTAATTTTAAAAAACCGACAAAGTAGGTTTGGATTTGGTTTTATACCCAAAAAAAACGAAAAATAACCAAACCAAACCGATCATATAGATTGTGTTTTGAAAAAACTTAACTGTGATTGTGTTTTGAAAAAACTTAACTGTTTTTGGTTCATCCATTGGAGAAACGACTGGATTTCTTATCATGGGATAAAGTTGAGTAGTAAATGACATAATTTTGGATTTCTTGGAAAGTTTTATTGTCTTCTTTTCTATAGTATGAAAGTTTATCTCTATAATGAATATAAGTTGTCTTTATTCTCTCCTCTTTCTCCTAAGAGAATACGTGAAAAAGTAACAATGGCAGCCATGCTTGTCTATTTTTTCTATGTTTCACCATTTGATTCTTTTGAAATTTTTGTACCTTAAAAAAACCGAAAAAACCGAAAAACCGATAAAAAACCGACAAAAACCGAAACCAATAAATTTCTGTTAATTTGGATTGGTTTGGTTTTACAATTTGAATAACCGACTTAATTGGTTTGGTTATTTTTAAGGTAACAACCGACCCAAACCGAACCATGAACACCCCTAGCTGCCATGATGGAGTCGTGAGGACTATTACACAAGTCCGTCATGTTCCTGATATGAAGAAGAATTTGATCTCGTTGAGTACTCTGGATGAACAAGGCTACAGGTACATGAGCGAAGCAGGAACTATGAAGGTGACTAAAGGTTGTTTAGTCATGCTGAAAGGCAACCTGGAGAATGGCCTTTACACATTGGCCGGAAGCACCATTGTTGGCTCTACAAATGCATCTACAGTGCAGTTATCTAATGATGACAAGGCAAGACTATGGCACGTGAGACTAGGTCATATGAGCGCACGTGGACTGGCGATGTTGAGCAATCGTAACCTTTTGGAAGGTGAGAAAAGCACACTTGACTTCTGTGAGCCCTGCGTTCTAGGAAAGCAGAAGAAGGTCAGCTTCAGCACTGGCAAACACAAGACAAGAGGAGTGCTAGACTACGTCCATTCAGATTTATGGGGTCCCTCTAAACTTCTATCGAAGCGTGGAAAGAGGTATGTTCTCACTTTTATTGATGATTTCTCACAAAAGGTTTGGGTGCATTTTTTGAATGCAAAAAGTGATGCTTTTGAAGCATTTAAAGAGTGGAAGATTTTGGTTGAAAATCAAATGGAGCGGAAAATCAAGTATCTTCGCACAAATAATGGCTGGAGTTTTGCAATGAAGAGCTTAATGAATTATGCAAGGTTCATGGGATCTCAAGACATAGGACTGTCAGGCATACCCCACAGCAGAATGGAGTTGCCGAGAGAATGAACAGAACTCTTCTTGAAAAGGCTCGTTGTATGCTCATACAAGCCAAAATGTCCAAAGTATTTTGGGCAGAAGCAGTTCACATTGCTGCTCATATTGTCAATCGATCTCCAGCATCGGCAATTGACTTTAAGACTCCGAATGAGGTATGGTCAGTTGAACCCTCTAACTATTCATACTTACGAGTATTTGGGTGTCCAGCTTATTATCACGTTAATGAAGGAAAGCTTGAACCAAGGGCTAAGAAGGTCATATTCGTAGGGTATGTGGACGGAGTAAAAGGATACAAACTTTGGTGTTTGTCTTTACTCAAATTTATAGTTAGTAGAGATGTCACTTTCAATGAATCCTCTATACTTGATCCTCGTAAAGTTTCCGTGGAGTTTTCAGGAAACAAGAACAACGAGCAGGTGGAGCCTCCGGTGGAGCTTGCTAAGGAAAAGGATCAAGAGACTCAGGTTAAAGATGAGTCAGAAGATGTAGATCTTGAAGAACTTGCTGTCGATGAACCATACACAATTGCGAAGGGGAGGGAGAAGAGGCAGACACGAGAACCGGAACGCCTTATAAATCAAGCAAACTTGATTGCATATGCGTTCGTAGCTGCACAAGAAGAGATTAAGGATCTGGAGCCCTCCTCGTATATTGAAGCAACTTCTTGCAAGGATGCTGCACAATGGCGGTTAGCCATGACGGAAGAGATGGAGTCTCTTCACAAGAATCAGACATGGGTCTTAGTGAAAAGACAAAAGGGGAAAAGGACAGTTGGATGCAAGTGGAATCTACAGAAAGAAAGAAGGAATTCCTGAAGAGGAAGATGCTAGGTTTAAGGCGAGATTGGTTGTAAAAGGTTTCAGTCAGAAGGAGGGAATTGACTACAATAAAATTCTCTCCGGTCGTAAAGCATAGCTCAATTCGCGTGCTACTAGCATTGGTTGCACAATTTGACTTGGAGCTTCAACAGCTTGATGTCAAAACTGCTTTCTTACACGGTGATCTAGAAGAGACAATCTATATGGATCAGCCTGAAGGTTTCCTAGCTGAAGGAAAAGAAGATCACGTATGCCAACTAAAGAAGTCTTTGTATGGTTTGAAGCAATCCCCTAGACAGTGGTACAAAAGGTTTGACGCATTCATGACTACACATGAATTCTCAGGATGTGCATTTGATAGATGTGTGCATCACAAGAAGATGTCTGAGATAAATGTTTTGAAGAAACTGTTGAGTAAGGAATTTGACATGAAGGATTTAAGAGCTGCAAAGAAAATCCTTGAGTAAGGAATTTGACATGAAGGATTTAGGAGCTGCAAAGAAAATCCTTGGTATGGAGATTTCAAGAGAAGACGGTGTTGTACATCTTTCTCGGAAGAGGTATATTGAAAGGATTCTCGAGAGATTCAATATGCATACGTGCAAGCCTATAAGTACACCATTAGCTCCTCATTTTAAACTTTCAGAGTTACAAATGCCTCAGTCCGAGGATGAGGTGGAGCATATGTCAAAGATTCCTTATGTAAGTGCAGTTGGTAGCATTATGTATGCTATGGTATGCACACGGCCAGATATTGCTCAATCAACAAGTGTGGTAAGTAGATACATGTCCAGCCCAGGAAAGAGGCATTGGGAAGCTGTCAAGTGGATATTGAGATATCTCAAAGGAGCTTATGGTGTTGGTCTGACTTTTCAAAAATGTGGTGGAGGTATTTCAATTCTCGGTTATGTGGATTCTGACTATGTAGGAGATCTTGACAGAAGAAGATCCACAACTGGATACATCTTTACCCTCGTTGGCAGTGCCGTTAGTTGGAAGTCGACTCTGCAGTCGATTGTCGCTTTGTCTACGACAGAAGCAGAATACATGGCAGCAGCGGAGGCGATGAAGAAAGCTATCTGGTTAAAAGGTTTAGTAACGGAATTGAGTTTGGTTCAGCCGGAATCAACTCTTAGATGTGATAGTCAGGGTGCTATTCAACAACAACAACAACAACAACAACAACCCAGTATATTCCCACAAGGTGGGGTCTGGGGAGGGTAATATGTAGACAGGCCTTACCTCTACCCGAGAGGACAGAGAGGCTGTTTCCAATCGACCCTCGGCGCAGGGAAAGGAAAAGCAAACAAAAACAAAAACCGCATTAGTTACTCCAGCATACAACGCATAAAAATTATCTAAACATAAGAGACATAAATACCATAAATAAGCAGGTATGCAATGATATCATAACAGTAACTACCAGAAATGACTACCACAACAGAACATAACTAATCATCTATAGGCGGCCTTACCACGCCTCACCCACCCCGGGTAAGGAGTACGAAAAATCTAGAAGCCTCTATCCTACCACCCTGATACTAGACCTCCAGACTTTCCTAGCAAGGGTCATGTCCTCGGAAATCCGCATCCTTGCCATGTCCTGTCTAATTACCTCTCCACAGTATCTCTTGGGCTTCCCTCCGCCTCGCCTCACACCGACCACCGCTAGCCGCTCACAACTCCTCACCGGGCATCGGGGCTTCTCCTCCGCACATGCCCGAACCACCGAAGCCTCGCCTCTCGCATCTTCTCATCCACTGGGGCCACCTCCACCTTCTCCCGAATAACTTCGTTCCTAATCTTATCTAACCTGGTGAGCCCGCACATCCACCTAAGCATCCTCATCTCCGCAACCATCATCCTCTGAACACGAGATTTCTTCACCGGCCAACACTCCGTCCCATACAGCATGGCAGGTCTAACCACAGCTCTATAAAACTTCCCCTTTAGTTTCCGTGGCACTTTCTTATCACACAGGACTCCTGATGCAAGCCTCCACTTCGACCACCCCGCCGCTATACGGTGAGTGACATCCCCGTCTATCTCCCCGTCCCCCTGGATCACCGATCCAAGGTATCTGAAACTATGCTTCTTGGTTATGTCGTGGGATCCAATCATCACGCTCCCACCCACTTCGCTCGACTCGGAGCTAAACTTACACTCCAGATATTCTGTCTTAGACCTGCTTAGTTTGAACCCCTTAGACTCGAGAGTCCGTCTCCATACCTCTAGCCTCTCGTTAACCCCGACCCTCGTCTCATCTATCACGTGCATCAGAAAAATAAAAGCTTTATTGATCACTTGCATTTGGCGTCAAAGCATCCATTACCAAGGCAAACAAGAGGGGGCTAAGCGCAGATCCTTGATGGAGCCCCATAACCACCGGGAAATGGTCTGAGTCGCCACCCACTGTCCTAACCCCGGACTTAGCTCCATCGTACATGTCCTTGATTACTCTGATGTAGCTTCTGGCACGCTCTTAGCATCCAGGCACCTCCATAGTACCTCTCTAGGGACCTTGTCATACGCCTTCTCCAAGTCGATAAACACCATGTGCAGGTCCTTCTTCATATCCCTGAACTGTTCCACCAATCTCCTAACAAGGTGGATAGCTTCAGTAGTGGACCGGCCCGGCATAAAGCCGAACTGGTTCACGGAAATAGATGTCGACTCCCTCACTCTGGCCTCGATCACCCGCTCCCAGACCTTCATGGTGTGGCTTATTAATTTGATGCCCCTATAGTTGTCGCAACACCGGATATCCCCTTTGTTCTTATACAAGGGCACCACTGTACTCCACCTCCACTCCTCCGGCATTCTTTTGGACCTGAAGATCGCATTGAACAACCTGGTGAGCCACTCCACTCCTGGCTTACCCATGCATTTCCAGAACTCCACCGGGATTTCGTCTGGCCCGGCCGCTCGACCTCTACTCATCCTACGCAAAGCCCCCACGACCTCCTCCACCCTAATGCGCCTGCGGTACCCTAAGTCTCTATGCCGCTCTGGATGCCCCAGCTCCCCTAGTTCTATGCTTTGGTCCCCCTCCTCGTTTAGAAGGTCTCGGAAGTACGCATGCCATCTCTGTTTGACTTGAGACTCCCCCGCGCCTTCCTTTCCCTTACTTTGGCTAACCGGAATAACTTCTTGTCCCCGCCTTTCTCCCCCGATTCCTCGTACATGCGGCCAAAAGCCGCGTTTTTAACCTCTGTGACCGCCAATTTCGCTTCTTTCCTTGCCACCTTATATCTCTCTCTGTTCACCCGCCTTTCTTCCTCACTTGTGCTCCCTGCCAACTTCGCAAAAGCAGCTTTCTTCACCTCTACTTTTCCTCGCAATACTTCGTTCCACCACCAGTCGCTCTGATGCCTGCGTAGATAGCCTTTGGTTACCCCAAGCACATCCCGCGCTGCCTCCCTAACCAGATTCGTCGTCTCTGACCACATTGCGTCTGCTACCCCAGAACTACTCCAAGCACCACCATCAACTAACCTCCGCTCCAGCTCCTTGGCTTTCTCTTTAATCAGAACACCCCATCTAATTCGCGGTTGGCCCCGAGCTCCCCTCCGCTTCTTCTTCACCCAGATTCCGACATCCATCACTAGGAGTCTATGAATAGTTGAAAGGGATTCTCCCGGGATAACCTTGCAGTCCCTGCACAGACCTCTATCGCTCCTTCTAAGAAGGAGGTAATCGATCTGAGTCCTCGCCGTCGAACTTTTGAAGGTGACCAAATGCTCCTCCCTCTTCTGAAATGTCGAGTTAGCAATCAGAAGCTCGGAAGCCCTAACGAACTCCAACAGCGCAGAGCCTCCTCCGTTCCTAACCCCAAGGCCAAAGCCACCGTGAACCTCACCATAACCACTAGCATCTGCCCCAATATGGCCATTAAAGTCCCCTCCAATGACCAACTTCTCAAATTGGGGAATACTACGCACCAACTCATCCAAGTCGTCCCAAAATGCCTCTTGACCTCCTCATCCAAGCCCGCATGCGGTGCGTAGGCGCTGATGACGTTGAGGACGCAACCCCCGATAACCAACTTAATAGACATCAACATATCGTTCACTCGCCTAACCTCGACCACAGACTCCCTAAGGTCCTTATCCACCGGGATGCCCACTCCATTCTTACCCCTCACGACCCCAGAGTACCACAACTTAAACCCGTCAGCATCTCGCGCCTTCGTCCCTTTCCACCTAGTCTCCTGGACACAGGCTATGTTGACCCTCCTCTTCTGAAGAGTCTTCGCCAACTCAATGGACTTACCCGTCAGAGTGCCTATGTTCCACGACCCGATCCTTAACCTATGAGCGTCCGCTACCCTCTTCCCACCCTTACCTCCCGCCCTACTCGCAGAACCGCTCCCTGCCCCCTACTCACCCCCGCCACCGCCACCGCCCCCACCCCCGAGGACATGACCTTGCACTTACATCTCCCGCTGCGGCCACTATACCTCCAACCGACTATCGAGAATAATGACGCACCCACGCACAAAAGGGAGATACGAAAAGGATGCACTAGATAGCAACAGAGTAAACCTCGCAGGAAATGCTAGCAGGAATACGAAAACGGTGTACAGGTTAAACGAGAAGCGGGAGGTACCAACTCCCGGTGGAAAAACCTGAAGGTAGGCTTTGGTGCGCCCGAGGTCAAGTGTTGCTTCCCCTTGCACGTCCTGGCCGGTGTTGCTTGGCTCTTCACTCAATGTCGCAAAGTCGCCTCGTCGCCTGACCTGAGATTTGTCGGGACGTGTAGTTCTGTTGCGTCCCGCCGAAAACCTGCACAAGCACAAAACCAACCACACAAAAAGGCGGGGGAGACGGGTGGGGGTCTGCCGATGCCTCGCCGGAGTTGGGGGAGGGGCTGGGCGGGAGTGGTTTAAAAGTGAAGAGAAATCTCTTTTTTTTCTTTTTTTTTAAAGCGGTTTAAAAGAAAAATCTAAAAGTGAACCAACCTTGCTTCAAAACCCTTGAGAAAAGAGAGGTAGGGGGAGAGAGAAGAGTGGGATGGGAGAGAAGAGAGAGACAGAAAAGAGAGGTGGGGGGAGAGAGAAGAGAACGGGAGAAAAGAGAGGTGAGGCTTGAAAGGGAGAGGGGTGGCTGGGCGGAGGGCTGGGGGCGTGGGGGAGGAGGAGAGAAGAGAGAGAAGAGAGGGGGTAACCTTACCTGGGTTGCCGGAGCGGGAGAGGGGGGGGGAGCCGCCGCTGGTGAGCAGGGGGGGTTACCGTTGGCAAAGAGAAGCTGAGATTTTACACTATTAAATTACTTAAAAGATAGTTACAAGTGAGGGGTGCTATTCAGCTAATGAAAAATCAAAGATTTCATGAGCGCACTAAACACATTGATGTCAGATTTCATTTCCTTCGAGATGTTGTTGAAGAGGGAACTATCAAGGTCGTGAAGGTTATCACAGACGATAATGCTGCAGATATGTTGACCAAGATAGTCCCGCTCGCTAAGTTTGCATACTGCAAAGACTTGGCGGGGGTGTGCATCAACTGATGCAACTCCGAATAAAACAGTTGTTAGGTGGGGGTGGTATGTTCAACCATGGTTTGATTCTTCTTGTTTCTTACAACGGGATTGCCCAGTAAGCTTAGAAGTTTTGGCCAGAGTTGTTCAAACGCACGCTCGAAACGCAAACCAAGGTGGAGAATGAAAATGTTGGTTTTTGTTTAGTCAACAATGGCATGTCGATTGGAAGAGTTGGTGGAAAGAGTTGTTATAGATGCTAGGAGGAAGCTTCCTCCTTCGATGTCACCCATAACATCAAGAGAAGGTAGTTTGATGTCACCAATGACATCAAGAGGGGGTCTTTACCCCTATAAATAGATGCACTCTTTCATTTGTAGAAACCATCCCAAAAACAATACAATATATTGTTGTGAGTAGAGAGTAGAGAGAGAAATTTTCTTAAGTGTAATTGGGAAATCTCTCATTCCTTTGTAAATAATAGAAAGGCAATTGTTCTCTGGTGGACGTAGGATTATTTTGATCCGAACCACGTTAAATCTTGTGTTCTTTCTTTTACGTTTCCGCTAACATTACCAAGTAAACATTAAAAGTTAAAAATTAAAAAAGATGAACCAAGAATATTATCCGGCCAATAAATATCCATCTTCGTACCCCTTTCTTCTTTAGGTAATTCACTGTCATTGTGCACTGCCACAGTTGCAACTCCCCTTGTCACTGTAAACCCTCTTCCACTCCTCTGAAGTTACCCCCTCCCCACAGCTAAGCTGAGCACACTCTTCTCCAAGGCACACTCCAAAAATTACTCCACCATTAGCCCTCATCCACAGCCCCCTTTCACTTCTCTCCACCCATGTCCAGCAGCTTTGCCTACCTATATTGTGCGGACTCTCCATAACTGTTGTTGCACCCGTGTCGGATCCAATACACTACTTTTGGAGGATCCGACTCTCACCCGGCAACATTTCCGAAGAGTCCGAGCAACATAGTTACCTATCCCCAAGCTCATGACATTGGAAAGTAGACCTTGGAGGTGGTGCTGAGAAGCATTAAGAAGATAGATAGTTCCTAAGCTTTGTAAAATATAAAATAGTTCTGTTATTTTCTGGGATTTTCAGTGCTCTTCAGTCTTCCCATACTACCATTCAGTGACATTAGGAAGTTGGCCGCTGATTGAAATAAGAACATTTTGCAAACACATACAAAAAGTTGAGGACTCTTTAAAAGAAAATTATGGTTGAGGATAATAATGCTAGTTAAGGATAATTTCTCGGTATGAAGCGAGCAGTTTACTCCTGCCCATCCTTGTGGTGATAAAATAATCTCCTCTTATTCATAACATAGACTTACAGCTACGTAAAGAAGGCTGTTTTGGCAATCAAGATCTACTTTGGAATTTACAGCATTACTTATAAAGAAGTAAAAAAGAAAGCATTGTCTGGCAATATGCTATTTATGTACAATGGGATCATTAGGATTGAAATCTAGACTAGAAAAATATACAATGGCACAATTCTAGCATTCAATATTTTCAGGATTTTGTAATTTTCTTTTTCAAAGAGGGTAACAAACATTTCAATCTATAAAGATTACATTTTGTCCTCGTTATCTTGAAAAGCAAAATCAGAAATCTCAAGACAACATATTATAGTCCCTTACTAGCAGAATAAATGAGAACTGATTTTTTACCACAAGAAATATAGCACTAAATACAAGTAACAAGCAGGCTCCTGCTCTAGGAAAGAGTACAACAAGAGTAGTTAACAAATAAACAATTACCTGCTGTACAACAGAAGCTAAAACCCTCATAAAACGTTCAATCTGTACGAGTAACATGCCAGCCCTTTCTGTAGCATTATCCATCAACTTTTCATCTAAGCCGATACCTTTATATCGTGCACGCCACTTTGAAAGCCCTCTCAGTTCTCCAATTCTGAATCCAATAATTTCTGCAGCAGGCTGGAAACAGGAGCTCAGTTCTCAAAGCATCAAAGAAATTGACAAAAGTAAATATAACTAAGAAACACAAAATACCTAATTGATATTACAATATTATCACCAACAACCATTAGTAATGAAGTTGAGTAAATGGATAGATTCCATTTTGTTCAGAGCAGTTATAAAAGCTTCTCTAAATGCAGGTAGAATCAATTCTTTGAAAAAGAAAAGAACTAGAGAAAAATAGCCTCATCTCCTTGCATAATTATTTACCGTTAAACTTCACCCATTAAAATCAACTAATAATAGTAATCTTTTCTTCGATTCATCAGGGACAGGCACAACATATAAATACAACATGGTTACCCTTTACTCCAAAAGGCAGACAAATAGATTTTTAAAAAGAATCGCCAACTATAATAAAAACAATATTATGTTCAGATTTTGAGCTGTTTCTCAAGAAAAAAGAAAGGCAATCAAACATAGTAGGCCAATAAAAGTTGGTTAACCTTGTAAACCAGTGTTACCAAAGGCGAAAAGCGTAAAAAAGCTCTAAGGTCCGATGGGGCTTTAAGCGCAAATAAAGCGTGGGCTTTAATGAAGAAAGGCGCAACGGGAGAAAAAGTAAAAGATATGCATAGTAATCCAAGACTAATCATTATTAGCATGAATAGCAAATATATGGACAAAGAAATTGAAAAATAATTCATGATAAAGTGAAATAGCATTGGTTTAGGTCGCCTTTTCGGGATTACACTCATTGGCAAGGAAAAGTATGCGTTAAAGCTTTGATTCAATACTAAAGCGCCCACAAAGCAACGCGAAGCGCTCAACGTGTTTTGAGCCTCGCTTCAGGGCTTAAGCGCGCCTTTGACAACATTGTTGTAAACTGGTTAAAACATGATAATCTACGAGAATCCAAGGCACTTTTAGAATGGGTATCATCTTAAAGTAATTCCAAGTAATAATATGGAATCAGAGACAGGCTTGTCTTAGGATAAATGAATTTTTTGTGTAGCTCTGGCACCATGAAAAATCTTCGTTTTACAAACTAACAACATAGTAAAAAGTCAAGGACACCTGTAAATGATCAAGAACAATTAGCTGAAGCTCTTTCCCAGCACCATTAACTGCCTTTGCTACCCGCTTGAGACCCTGCCAATAATAGTTAAAAAAATAAAAATTTAACCAGTAACACTTCTCCCACTTTAAATGCTCCTGTGGAAGAGGCCATACCGCTTCACCAAGAGAATTTTCTAAAAACTGATGAAGTGGAGGACTGGCCCTGGCACCACCTAAAAGGCTTAGAAACTCATCCTGAGGAGTAGAGTCAAGTCCTTTGGAGAAATGGAAAACAAAAGTTTAACATCAATAAAGAAGAGAAGGAAACAATTAAGGTTGAATTTTGAATTTTGAGCCATTACCATGGTCAATGATCAATGTCGATACAGTATTGAACTTCTCGTGAAATGTGTGCATGGCATCAGACCATATCTTAGACATGACTGATAGTGATGTCCGGACTACTTCACTCAGATCTTCAACGTTGGAAGCCTGTTGGGCTACCTGGTGAAGTTCTGTTTTCCTGGAGTTGGTTGGTTACATCAGTTAAAATACATGCCAAATAAAAAACAAAACAGCAAATCACAATTCAAGCAATTTGTTTAAGGGCTAAATCACCTAAGATACATTCTCCAGTCTCCATATTATTATACGTATATAAACCACTCTGCTTGGAGCCATGAGCCATAAAACAGAAGCATATCTCATGCGGGCCCTACACTCCCAATCTTGACCTACTTAACAGAGAAAGAGCATAGGTAAATTCGACCACTTAATAAATTCAATCCTATGCCTAATCAAAGTAGCCAATGAAACCAGCAATGTCACTTCTTCTTGACAGAGTTCTCTTAACTCTCTCTCCCTCCCTCTCTCCCTCCCTCCCTCCCTCCCTCCCTCCCTCTATCTATCTATCTAAAAATTGTTTTTATTTTTTTCTTCCATATCTCACCAAACTGGCTGCCTTGCTCCTTGTAACAAACTTACAACTGAACCCTACTCTTTCTTCAACAATGACAAACCGTGAGAACAGTGGAAAAATTTAAGCATGCAGTACCCTTAGAAACACAATGTGTCACAGATATGCTACTTTCTACCCAGTCAAATTTCCAATTTTTTCCTTTTTAAAAAAAATAATAATAATTTTAAAACAAACGTTTCCAATCTCTTTTATCTCCGACATTCCAGTTCCCTATTATTTATTTCCTCAAAAAGTCAATGCAAGTAAGTCAAATTCATCGTAATTCATATATGACAATTATCTCAGAAAGAACATTTGATGGTTGCTGCAATAGAGTGTTTTCACATCTTAAAACAGGATATGAAAATTCATAAAATTGTGTTTTACAATTACCCTTTTGAAAATATTGAAGTGTTGAGGACTAAGCAGTGTAAGCCAAGTAACCCATGCTGCCCTTCACCTTGTTCAACCTCATCTGTGATTAGCTCCCCATTGCACAAAACTACTAAATGGCAAAGATCTTTAGACAAGGCCACCTTCAATGACATCATAAAAGAACACAGATATCAGCAAAAAAAAGGTTAAGAATCAGACATACTCCTCTGCTATGCTCGTAATAGAAAATAATTGACAAAGTTCATGTCGATGCTAACACATAACCTGTTCTCAGTTTATTTTTGACCATTTTTACTACCTTCTCTTCAGAGAATCAAGTTATCCTTGTCTCAGTGTTGAATTCAACCAGGAACTTATCATCTGAATTGTTCATCAGTACTTTTCTTGAATGCTAAAAGCTAAAGCAGCATAACCCCGTTACCCAGAAGCATCAGTTAGCTTAAGTTCTACTCTTAAGTTTACCATAACTGAACAGGTAATAAATCAGTGGACTAGGAATATCTTCCTAGCACCTCAATTTCAAGAAATATTATGAATAAGACTTGCAGTGCTCCTTGTTGAATGTGTGTACCATGAAAATGCATAGTGAAATTGATGAATAAAATTTAGGCACAATTTGTGCGAAGAATTCACATCCGAAGTGGCAATTACTAACGTCAAACATGTCATCATTTTTTGGAATGTTATATACTGTCAAAGTTTTAGAAACCAAAGCTGGTTCTGCATAAGCATCTTTTACTATCACTACTTTTCTTTTTAAATTACTATCACTAACTCAAGGGGAAGTTTTATAGAGTTGTGGTTAGACCTGCCATGCTGTATGGGACGCAGTGTTGGCCGGTGAAGAAATCTCATGTTCAGGGGATGAAGGTTGCGGAGATGAGGATGCTCAAGTGGATGTGCGGGCTCACCGGGTTAGATAAGATTAGGAACGAAGATATTCGGGAGAAGGTGGAGGTGGCCCCAGTGGATGAGAAGATGCGAGAGGCGAGGCTTCGGTGGTTTGGGCATGTGCGGAGGAGAAGCCCCGATGCCCGGTGAGGCGTTGTGAGCGGCTAGTAGTGGTCGGTGTGAGGCGAGGCAGAGGGAGGTCTAAGAGATACTAGGGAGAGGTAATTAGACAGGATATGGCCAAGATGCGGATTTCCGAGGACATGGCCCTTGATAGGAAAGTCTGGAGGTCTAGTATCAGGGTTGTAGGGTAGGGGCTCCTAGATTTGGGTTACTAGATTTTTCGAACTCCTTTCCCGGGGTGGGCGAGGCGCGGTAGGGCCACCCATAGAGAATTAGTTTGCGTTCTCTTTTGGTAGTCATTTCTGGTAGTTACTGTTTTAATACTATTGCATGCAGGTATATTTACGGTATGTATGTCTCGTATGTTTAGTTAATTATTTATGCGATGTATGCTGGTGTAACTAATGTTGTTTTTGTTTTTGCTTTTGTTTGCCTTTCTCTCCCCTGCGCCGAGGGTCGATTGGAAACAGCCTCTCTGCCCTCTTGGGTAGAGGTAAGGCATGTCTACATATTACCCTCCCCAGACCCCACTTTGTGGGAATATACTGGGTTGTTGTTGTTGTTGTTGTTGTACTTTTACCACTACCACTATTGTTTCGTGGTGTTTGAGGCTTTGTTCTGTTACTATAGCGACTGTACTCTTTCCCAGGTATCCATTCAATAAAAAATTTTCTTTTTTTTTTTGATGAAGTAATGTATTGTATTAAAGGCATCAAAAAGATGCAAGAGATTACAGTAGAGAGCTTGGTTAACTCGTTAGGACAAAAAAACTATTCTAGAGCCTTAAGTTAACCAAGGGCAAAATCAGTGGTTACTAAACCATTGAGAGAGAGCTAATGAAATCTAAGAGGAAGTAGCAAAAAGTACCATTGAACAAAGCAAGAATACTCTAATCCCTATGCTACTAAGAGATTATAAGACCGTGGAACACATACCTTACAAATGGAAGCATTCAGAAGTCGGCTAGCAGCATTGCTACTTGAGAGTGAACTAGAGACAACAAGGTTGTGTATGTTCTTGTGAGCAAGTCCAAGAAATCCACATAGAGGAAAGGAAGTATCAGATAATTAGTCAAAGAGACAGGTGAAATAAAAATATCTATACATATATAAAAGGAGAGGCAAAAGCATATTATTAAGACAAATGGCATAATCACAAAAAGCCAAGTGGCATTGTTAAGACAAAAAAACTACCTTTTAACTAAAACACTTTTTAAAATTTTGAATTAATTAGTTACTCTTTTTGAATTAATAAACATAAATCTATTATAATTAGCTATATTAAAAACGAAAATATTAAAAAAAAAATAATAATAATAACTACCCATTCAAATTAAGGAGTAATTTATAGTTTGTGTTTTAAAGTTATTTTAAAATAACAGAACAAAAAAATTAAATTAGCTACAATTAAAAACGAAAATATTAATTAAAAAAACTACCTATTCAAGTTGGGTAATAGTTTGAATTTAGAATTTAAAATTATTTTAAATGGCATAATCACAAAAAACCAAGTGACATTGTTAAGACAAAAAATTTGCCTTTTAACTAAAAAACTTTTTAAAATTTTGAATTAATTAGTTACTCTTTTTGAATTAATAAATATAAATATATTATAATTAGCTATATCAAAAAGCAAAAATATAAGAAAAAAATCTACCCATTCAAATTAAGGAGTAATTTATAGTTGGTGTTTTAAAGTTATTTTAAAATAAAAAAATAATCAATATATAATAAAAGAAGAGGCAAAAGCATATTATTAAGACAAGTGACATAATCACAAAAAGCCAAGTGGCATTGTTAAGACAAAAATAACTACCTTTTCACTATTTTTTTAAAAAAATTGAATTAATTAGTTACTCTTTTTGAACTAATAAATATAAATATATTATAATTAGCTATATTAAAAATGAAAATATAAAAAAAATAACTACCCATTCAAATTAAGGAGTAATTTATAGTTGGTATTTTAAAGTTATTTTAAAATAATAAAAAAACATAAATTAGCTACAGTAAAAAACAAAAATATTAATTAAAAAAACTACCTATTCAAGTTGGGGAATAGTTTCAATTTAGAATTTTAAAATTATTTTAAAAGCATATTATTAAGACAAGTGACATAATCACAAAAAGCCAAGTGGCATTGTTAGGACAAAAAACTACCTTTTAACTAAAAAACTTTTTAAAATTTTGACTTAATTAGTTACTCTTTTTGAATTAATAAATATAAATATATTATAATTAGCTATATTAAAAAATGAAAATTAAAAAAAAATAACTACCCATTCAAATTAAGGAGTAATTTATAGTTTGTGTTTTAAAGTTATTTTAAAATAAAAAAAATAAATAAAATTAAATTAGCTACAATAAAAAAAGGAAAATGTTAATTAAAAAAATCACCTATTCAAGTTGCGGAATCATTTCAATTTAGAATTTAACATTATTTTAAAAGCATATTATTAAGACAAATGGCATAATCACAAAAAGCCAAGTGGCATTGCTAAGAAAAAAAAATACCTTTTAACTACAAAAAATTTTAAAATTTGAATTAATTAGTTACTCTTTTTGAATTAATAAATATAAATATATTATAATTTGCTATATTAAAAAACGAAAAAGAAAACTACCCGCTCAAATTGGGGAGTAGTTTATAGTTGGTGTTTTAATAAAAATAAATATAAATATCTTCTCATATATTACAAAAAGAAAGCGAATACTAAATATTGTTTAATATAATAAAAAAAAAAAAGTTATTCACTGACTATATAAGTACCTTTGATTTAATAGAGATTTCATTATTGGGTAAATCGTATTGACAAACAAGATGACAATTGAATTTTGTTAAAGCAATACGATATAATAGGATCAAACAAGTCTGATCATAATTTAATTTAAT
>JASVEL010000226.1:0-39532 GCA_032618575.1 Nicotiana noctiflora
CATCAAATACTTCTACCTCTTGGATTGGGTTCATGGGCATCTCGTGACGCCGAGAGATGTTCCCGGTGCGTTGACATTCATTACACCCTTTTACCCACAAATGTGCATCTTTAAACACCGTTGGCCAGAAAAATCAGGCCTCAAGCACCTTAGCTGATGTTCGAACTCCTCCGAAATGGCCACCATATGCCGAAGCATGACAAGCCTACAAGACAGAAGATTGTTCGATCTCGGGGACGCATCTTCGGATCATGTTATCAAGGCAAATTATAAACAAGTAGGGCTCATCCCAATAGTACAATTGGCTTTCACGAAAGAATCTTTTCCTCTGGACCGATGACAGGTCATGAGGAACAATGCCACTAGCCAGGTAATTTGCATAGTCTGCATACCATGGTGCTTCAAAAAGAGTGGTAGCGAGCAACTGCTCGTCTGGAAAGGTTTCTAGAATTTCTTCACTTTCTTTAACATTTTCAGCTCCTTCAAGTCGTGATAAATGATCGGTGACTTGATTTTCAGTGCCCTTGCGGTCACGAATTTCAAGATCGAACTCTTGCAGTAGCATCACCCAACGAATTAGGCGCGTCTTAGAGTCATTCTTTTCAATTAAATATCTAAGTGCTGCATGGTTAGTGTATACAATTACCTTGGATCCTATGAGATAGGACCTGAACTTGTCAAAGGGAAACACTACCGCTAGCATCCCCTTTTCCATCACTGTGTAATTTAGATGGGCTCCACTTAGTGTTCTACTAGCATAGTAGATTGGATGCATCAACTTGTCCTTCCGCTGGCCCAACACTGCCCCCACTGCATAGTCACTGGCATCGCACATGAGCTCGAATGGTTGCTCCCAGTTGCGGGCAACAATGATTAGTGCTGTGACCAGCCTCTTCTTCAATTCCTCAAATGCTGTCCTACAATCATCAAAAAATACAAAAGAGTGATCTTTTTCCAGTAACTTGCAGAGGGGGTTGACAATTTTGGAGAAGTCTTTAATGAACCTCAGGTAAAAACCGGCATGTACAAGAAAGCTTCTAATGAATTTGACAGAAGTTGGTGGAGACAGCTTTGCAATGATCTCAACTTTTGCTCGATCAACCTCAATTCCATTGCTAGACACCCGGTTCCCCAAGACTATTCCTTCTTGTACCATGAAATGTCACTTTTCCCAATTTAGAACCAAGTTAGTCTCAATGCACCGTTTCAGAACACGCGTCTGATTGACCAGGCATTCATCAAACGAATTCCCTACCACTGAGAAGTCATCCATGAACACCTCCATAATATCTTCCACCATGTGAGTAAATATGGCCATCATGCACCTTTGGAATGTGGCAGGTGCATTGCATAGGCCAAATGGCATCCTCCTGAAGGCAAAAATGCCATATGAGCATGTGAAGGAGGTCTTTTCTCTATCCTCAGGGGCAATAGAGATCTGATTGTACCCTGAGTACCCATCTAAGAAACAAAAGTATGACCTCCCTGCCAACTTGTCGAGCATCTGGTCAATGAAGGGAAGTGGGAAGTGGTCCTTTCGAGTGGCTAGATTCAATTTCCTATAGTCCATATAGATCCTCTAGCCGGTGACGGTTCTTGTTGAAATTAACTCATTGTTTTCATTCTTCACAACCATCATGCCACCCTTTTTTGGTATACATTGAACTGGGCTAACCCAGCTACTATCAGAAATTGGGAAAATAATCCACGCATCTAACCACTCTATTACCTCCTTCTTCACCACTTCCTTCATGTTTGAGTTCAGCCTTCTCTGATGTTCCCTGAAAGGTTTGTGTCCCTCTTCCAGGAGAATCGTATGCATGCAATAGGTAGGGCTGATCCCCTTTATGTCTGCCATGGTCCAAGCGATGACAATTTTGCATTCCTTGAGTACCTGTATAAGCTGTTGAGCCTGCACATTTAGTAAACCAGATGAGATAATAATAGGTAAAGTGGAGTTAGGGCCCATAAATTCATACCCGAGGTGAGCTGGTAATGGCTTGAGTTCCAGCTTGGGTGGTTTCTCAATGAATGGTTTTGTTTGAGGGGTCTCTCTATTTTCTAGGTGTAGAGGTTCAAACTCCAAATTTCTATCCCAAAACTCCATACCTTCCAGTGCTAATACCCATTCTGCCAGACTTTCCCCATTTACCTCCTCTAAGTTCATTAGGCATACTGTTAGTGGATCCTCAGCTGTCAATGCTACATTGTTTGTCTCCACTATCACATCTACTGCATCAATAAGGGAGCAATTTGCAAACTTACTCGGGCGCCTAATAGATTTTTGCACATTGAATATGATTTCTTCATCATTTAGTCTCATCTAGCTCCCCAGTCTCACAATCGATCAATGCTCTCCTCGTGGCCAAGAATGGTCTTCCTAATATTATAGGGATCTCCTCATCCACCTTGCAGTCTAGAATCACAAAATCAGCAGGAAACACAAACTTCCCCACCTGAATGAGCACATCATCTAAGATCCCGAATGGCCGTTTTACAGTTCTGTCAGCTAGTTGTAGTAACATTGAAGTAGGTCTAGATCTCCCAATGCCCAGCCTTTTATAGATCACCAAGGGCATAAGATTGATACTAGCCCCCAAATCACACAATGCCTTAGTAAAGGCAAAGTTCCCTATAGTGCACGGAATAGTAAAGCTACCTGGATCCGATAACTTTTTAGCTATGGGTCTAGATACCACTGCACTACACGTCTGAGTAAGAGTAACTGTGGCCAAGTCTTGAAAATCAAACATTCGCGACATCAAATCTTTCATCATTTTAGCATACCAGGCATCTCTTTCAAAGCTTCAATTAAGGGAATGTTTACCTGGATTTTCTTGATCATTTCAAAGAACTTCTTGTATTATTCCCCTTTTTGGTGCTTGGCCAACCTTTGAGGGAATGGGGCTGGAGGCCTCTTCTTCCCAATCACTTGGGATTTTTCCTTCTCTTCTACCTGTTCCACAACCGGCTGTTTTACCTGTTCAGCTACTTTCTTAGTTTCCTGTTGCACATCAATATTTTCAGTTGCTGGCTGGACTGTAACTTCTGTCAATCCTGTAGACTCATCCAGTTCAATGGGTACTTGAATAAGTGCATCAGCCTGCATTGTATTGTGGCTGAGGGGGTCTGTATTGCTGTGGAGCCTGCTGACCCCAATTCTGATTTCCCTATTGCTGACCTCCATAATTAGCCACATAATTCATGTCTTCATGCTGATGGTGATGTTCATGTTCTGCAGTCCATGGGTTACCTATGGGTTGGCTGATGCAAGATTTGCATAAACCACCATTGGTAGTATCTACAATATGTACCTGCTGCTTAACTCCAGATTCTTCCACCTTTTTAGTCAGGATGCTCATCTGTGTCAAAAGAGTAGCCATGTTTTCCGCCATAGTGTTGGAAGGGTCCTGGGGCACAGAGTGTACCACTGGAGTGATATGAGCATTTCTGGTTGTCCATCCTGAATTTTGATCCATCTTGTCTAGCAAATTCTGGCCTTCTCTCCAGGTCTTGCTCAGAAAAGCCCCACCTGCTGAAGCATCAACTATATTCTTCATGCTATCCGAGAGCCCCATATAAAACCTTTGTCCCAACATCTGTTCTGGAACCCCATGGTGAGGACACATGACTAGCATACCCTTAAATCTTCCCCAAGTCTCATGTAATGTCTCCATTGGTTTTTGTTAGAAGCTTACAATCTCTTCAATTTGTTGAGCTGTTTTGTTAGGTGGGTGGAACTTGTTGTGGAATTGTTTAACTAACTCATCCCATGTTGCTATAGAGTTGATAGGGAGTGGGTTGAGCCATACCTGTGCAGCTCCTGTAACTGAGAATGGAAACAACAATAGCCTGATTGCTTCCGGTGTCACATTGGGATGTCTTTGCATTTTGCATATAGAGAGGAAATTCTTCAGATGTTGCTGAGGGTCTTCAACATGTGTCCCAGAATAGAGTCCCTTATTTTGCAACAAGTGTAGCATATTATTTGTGATCTGGAACGATTCAGCTTGAATGGCGGGCACAATAATGGTAGTAGCCAAGTTGTCAGCAGTTGGTTGTGCCCAATCAAAAAGTGCACCCTTAGGCGCCTCCTGCGCCTCTTCCCTAGCATTTAACCCAGCTTGCTGGTTAGGATCATTTACGTCTCCCATGTCAATGTCTAGTTTCAATGTCTGCTGAGATTGTTGATGTTCTTTATTTGCACGGTTTAGTGCCCGAAATGTTTGCTCTGGTTCTGAGAGTCCTTCCAGTAATTCTCCAGTCCTTGTAGATTTTCTAGGCATGCACCTGAGCAACCAATTCAACAATCGTCAAGATTTTCAATCAGAAGTGGTTAGAGAAAAATCTGACTACAACAAGAATTTTGTAATTCTGTCAATGACAATTGATAATTCCGTTAACTCCCCGGCAACAACGCCAAAATTTGATCACGCCAGGCTATGCCTTCTAAAAAGGAAAATGCAGTCGCAACAAATATAACCCAAGTATTACACACAGAGTCGAATCCTCAGAGAGTTAACCTACCAACTACAATCTTCAAAACCCAACAATCTTCCAAATCAGCTTCCCAAATATTCAAATATCCTTTTGAGTATTTTCTAATAACTACTTTTGCAAAGAACTAATTAACTGAAATAATAACTGAATATGTTGTAAACAAGAATGAGAAAGACTAAGGTGATGATTTCCCCTATTGATGGAATCCCTTCTGTTTATGCTCATACAACTTTATCAATATCTCTCTATCAATCGTGAATAATATTTCTACCGTAAATCTCTCCCGAGTAATCACAGTAATTTAATATTGTACTCTTCCGAGCTACCCTAGCTTGCTATAATTATCACAGTTCACTTTAGATTACACCCAAGGTATCGTTTTTCCTAATCCCACCTTTAGACCCGCAATTATAGATTCCTCTAATAATCTAGGTATGGTGTTGTTCAACAATAACTTAAATATGCATTCTTTTCTAAGTTATGGACACTAAATAGGCACAACTAATTGAAGATCCTATCGATTAACTACAACAAGAACGAAGTTGAACAAATAGAGATTAACTAACAATTTGTATTCACATAAATCAGAAGTTCATCAACCAATAGGTTCCATCACAACCTTAGATAGGAATTTAGCTACTCATAACTATGAAAGCAAAAGATAGAATAGATTTCATAATCAAAATTCAAAAGAAAAGTAAGTGATATGTTTAGAGAATTCTCTCACACTAGTTTCCTTGCAAAAGTACTCAATACTACAAAACTTGCCTCCTTTGGGCGAATTCTAATGTTTTATAGAGGGTTTAGGTCATAAAAATCCCGTTTTACACTTTGGTCCCCATACTTTCCCGCCTATCATCGCGGTTCTACCGCGATCGCGGTCGAACCACGGTGAAACACCTTCTCTGAACTTTTATTTTTCAGCAGTCTTCAACCACCGCGGTTTCACCGCGGTCATGGTGGAACCCGGTGAAACACCCCGTCTGAACTCTAAGGGCTGTCAAGCGTGAAAATTAGTATTTTTGCACAAATGGCCTTTTTCATCTCCTTTTGACTCCAAAATTGCTCTTTAGCCTTCTTCAACCACTTTGTATCGATAACACATGAAAAACACTAATAAGAGCATTTTGTAATCATATATATTATCAAAACAACATTAAAGTGTAAAATTTAGGATGTAAATATAGTAAAATTCACCTATTATCAGTATCCCTTTATATTTAATTAGAATGTTTGAACTCAAATTATGAGAATATAATCGCCTTTGATAGAAAACATTTTTACTCTTAGAATAGACTTCCCGATGTGAATTCAATTGCCACATATAAAATTTAGCATAATTATGCAACGAAATAACCAGTTGTCTTTCGAGAAGAGATGGAAAAAATGCTAACTATCATATGATTGAATATGAACTTGCCCCTTGTCGTTTGAAGAGATCATTCACTTCAATTGGTATTAATCTCTAGATTTGAAACAGCTTATATATCAATATTGGTCATAATTTATAAGAATATTTTGTAGTCTTTTTGTTGAGATATTAGCAAAATTATCCCTTATCTTTAGGGGTATGCTTAACTTTGTCCTCTAAATATAACCCTTAGCACTATTTGTCTTTTAAGTTTACAAAACACTCACTCATGTTAAAAATTCTCACTACTAGAAGCCTAAAATAACTTCAGTTGAAAAACTAACAGAATCTTCTTTATAAAAAAAGGAAGAAAAGAAACAGATTCAGCAAAATTGAAGTATCTAACAGAAGAAAAATAAATCTTTGGAATAGCAAAACTAATCTTCATCGTCGATAATATTTCAATGATAAAAAAGCCTTCAAACTGCAAAGGTATCAACACTCCAACAACTAAAATCATAATTCTATAACTAAAAAAAGCATTCAAAGTTCAAAGCTATTAGCATTTCAGCACCGAAAATTAGCATTCGAGATGTAAAAAAGCATTCAAAGTCCAAGCTATCAATATTTATCAGCATTCAGCAGCCAAAATCAGCATTTCAGTTGTGAAAAACAATATTTCAGCAACAAAAAATAGTATTTCATCGGGAAAATACAAAATTCCAGCATTTCAACAACAAAAATAATAAAAAAACAACATTTTCAGTAGCGAAAATCAGCATATCAACAGCAAATTCGGCATTTCAGTGACACAAGTACTGTTAGGCGGTACCTTCCCGAGATCCTTTGGAAGGGCGACGTAAGGCTAAGCAACTGATGTTGGTGCAGTTGCTGTCCGCCAACTGAGGTCCCCGCCGTACGCTAGACTGGACTGTCAGTGGCGTACGGAAAAATCAATGTCAAGAGCAATTGAGAAAACAAAAATGAGAATTGAGATTTAAAGATATTTTGATTGCATTAATGAAAGCTATTACAGAAAAGTAAAGCGATGTCGAGGGGGAGAGACACCAGTATAGAGAAGTGCTTGCTTTCTAGAAAGTTTGATTGCTTGATCCCCTAATAATGCTTAATAAAATAAATCAAAGCTACACAACTAGACTTGAAAAAGCTGGAGAAACATAATATAAGTGCATGAAATAAAACTACACTATATTTACAATGGAAAGGACTTAGTTTTCTACAAAGCAAGAACAAATCCTTTGTCAGCTGCAGCGTCTTTGGCATCATGGTCTGCGCGCGCGGTGTTGTTGGAATCTGCCTGCGGCTAGGCGCTGACGAGGGATATCGGTAGGGCGACAGAGGCACCTGCGCGCTTGTCACTTGGCGCGGCTAGGACCACGGGGCCGTCCGTGGCGATAGGCGTTGGGAGGCTTGCTAGGACGCCACAGGGCGCGCCCAAGGGGTCATGGGGCATGGCTGGAAATCCACCCATGACATTCTCCCCCACCTGAGTTGGCGACGTCCTCGGCGCCTTACTTGAAAAATAATCTTCAATGAGGCTCTTGTAGGCTTGAGGTTTGTTCCCCTCTCCCAAGTATTCTCTTCTGCATCACAACCCTGCCATTTCACTAAGAATTCTTGGTGATCTTTCCTTGAAGCATGAATCACTCTGTCATCCAGGATAGCTTCAACACACCTTTTTCCGATTGAATTAGGACCCCAAATACTGGGTATTGTAAACTGGCTCCTTAAAGGATCCTCCGTGTCTTCTCGAAAAGGTTTTAGGAGACTAACATGGAAGACAAGATAAATTTTCCACCAAGCTGGGGTATCCACCCGGTATGCAACTTTTCCATTGCGCCTCTCAATGGACAAGGGTCCAATATATTATTTGCAATAGGTGAGGGTCATGGACTCCCGCAAATAAGTACCCCTTTGGGATTTTGACCATCACTTTGTCTCCTACTTGATTCAATAAAGCGACGATTCTGATCAACATGCCTCTTCATCCACTTTTGAGCTTTGACAAGATAACTTCAAACTATCTCTAAATTCGTCTTCCACTCTTTTGAGAAGCTAGCAGCTCGAGGAGACTTAGCCATGTTTGGTGCATTCACTGTGTATGGGAGTAGTGCTTGCTGTCCGGTAACAATTTCAAAAGCGCTTTTCTTTGTACTAGAGCTCTTTTATGAATTGAAACACAATTGAGCAGCATCCAGAAGCTTTACCCAATTCTTCTGCTATCCGGTTACAAAGTGGCAAAGATATTCCTCAAACATGCCATTGAACCGCTCTGTCTGGCCATCAGATTGTGGGTAAAAACTTGAGCTGTTACTCAATTTTGACCTAATGCACTTAAAACGTTGGGACAAGAGGGGTTGCTCTGATGGTAAGCAACCCCCACTTCCAACCGAGAGGTTGTGAGTTCGAGTCTCCCCAAGAGCAAGGTGGGAAGTTCTTGGAGGGAAGGATGCCGGGGTCTATTTGGAAACAACCTCTCTACCCCAGGGTAGGGGTAAGGTCTGCGTACACACTACCCTCCCCAGACCCCACTAAGTGGGATTATACTGGGTTGTTGTTGTTGTTGTTGTTGCACTTAAAACGTTGGGTCCAAAAGTTGTTGGTGAAGCGTGAGTCGCGATCACTAACAATGTCTTTGGGCAGACCCCAATTGATGACATGAGAGAAGAAGAGTCGAGCTGTATCTTCTACTGAAATATATTTTGGGGCTACAATAAATGTGGCATACTTGAAAAACTGGTCTACCTTAATCAAGATAGCTGTGAGATCTCCGACCTTGGGCAATCTGGTGATGAAATCCAAAGAAACACTTTCCCAAGGTCTCTTTGGGACAACTAGAGGTTCCAAGAGTCCTGCTTGTGTCAAGCGATCTGACTTGTCCTTTTGGCATACTAGACAAGTCTTCACATACTAAGCGACATCATCGACCATTTGAGGCCAATAATAGGCATGACGTAGCAATTCCATGGTGCGTTCTTCACCGGGATGGCCAACCCACAAAGTATCATGACATTCCGCAAGAAGAGTCCTTCGCAGATCTCCTCCTTTCAGAACATAAAGCTGATTCTCTTTGACTTTCAAAAAGCCATCTTCCACTTAGAACTGGCGAGTCTTTCCCTGTCCTAACAAATCAACCAAATACTGAGCAGCGGGATCCTTTGTGAGAAGATCCTGTATGTGGTCCTTGATGGAAATGGCTACTTCTATCCCCCTTAGGGTGGTGAGTAGGCACTCCGATGCTAGGTAGGCTCTCCGACTGAGTGCATCAGCAACATGATTGGTCTTTCCACTGCGGTACTCCAGGTTGAAGTGGAATTCAGCTAGGAGTTCTTGCCACCTGGCCTGTCGACCATTTAGCTTTGGCTGGGTCGTGAAATGGCTGACTGCCGTGTTGTCTGTCTTGACCACGAACGGGGATCCCAGTAGATATTGCCTCCAAAGGCGCAAGCAATGGACGACATCCAATAATTCTTTCTCATGTGAAACATAGCACCGCTCTGCATCCTTCAGCTTCCGACTCTCGTACGCTATAGGGTGCCCTTCTTGTATCGAGACCCTACCAAGAGCGTAGTCAGATGCATCCGTTTGTACCTCGAACGGCTTGGCCAAATCAGGGAGAGTCGCATTTAATGCGTTGAAGGCCTTTGCTCTCCTTGGTCTCCAATCCCAAGGTGTGACCTTCATGAGGAGTTTTGTCAATGGCACATCAATAAGGGAGTAGTTCTTCACAAACCACCGGTAGAAGTTGCATAGGCCAAAGAACGCCCTCAAGGCATGGACATCCTTTGGCGGCGGCCAGTCTATGATGGCCTGAATCTTCTGTTGGTCCATCTTGATGCGTCCTTCCTCAATGACATGTCCGAGGAAGTCAATTTGCTTCTGAGCAAAGGAGCATTTGGACATCTTGGCATATAGCTCATGCTCCCGCAAACGAGCTAGGACTTTCAGCAAATGCACTAAGTGTTCTTCCAGTGTTTGGCTATATACCACAATGTCATCCAAGTAGACAACCCCAAATTCGTCAATGTACTCTCAGAAGACTTGGTTCATCATAGTGCAAAATGTGGCTAGAGCATTAGTCAAGCTGAACGACATGACCAGGAAGTCGTACGACCCATATCTTGTTACACGGGTCATCTTGTGCTCATCACCCTATGCGATCCGAACTTGCCAATAACCTGTCTTCAGATCTATCTTGGTGAACACCGTCGCACCACCTAGTCTATCGAACAAGTTTTCCATCAAAGGAATAGGGTACTTGTTCTTCATTGTGATTTTGTTTAGAGCTCGATAATCCACATAGAATCGTATTATGCCATCGTGTTTCTTTTGGAACAGAACAGAGGACCCATATGGTGACTTTGACGGTACAATAATCCCTGTATCTAGCATTTTTGTTAATTGTCTCCGAAGCTCAATAACTTCGGGTTGTGACATTCTGTAGGGCGCCCGGGAAGGTGGCTTCGCGCCCGACACCAACTCAATTTCATGGTCCACAGTGCGCCTAGGTGGGAGCCGCTTTGGCATGTCTTGTGGCATGAGATCTTCAAACTCCAGTAGTAACTCCTTCACGGTTTTAGGAATAGGACCCGATGTGCTTTCTATCTCTTCAATGCAAAGGGTTGCTAGGAACGTAGGCTCATTCTTTTTGACCCCCTTCTTCAGTTGCAAGGCCGAGATGTTCTCAACGGCCATCTTCATAGGAAGGCATGGGATAATGCAAGGCTTGGCCCCATTGGTTCCCATCATCAGTAGCATGTCTGTAAATGGTACAGACATGGTGTTGGCTTGACTTAGGAATTCTAGTCCAATAATCAGCTCAAAGTCATCTATGATCACCACTCGCAGGTTGAATTTTCCTTCGTAGGATCCAATCTTCGCCGGTACCTCTTTGGCTATTCCACCCACTAGTTGGGGTGGTGAGTTGATAGCCTTGCCACTGCCTTTACCTTTCCCTACAACTAGTCCAAGGCACTCCACCTGAGTTGAGGCTAAGTAGCTGTGGGTAGCACCCGTGTCTATTATAGCCCGAATAGGCTTGCCATTCACTTTCATCTCGACGGACATTAAGGTCCTCTCTTGGTTAGGAGGACTCTCTTCCTTCACCTTCTTTTTCCCTTTCTTCATGATTGGACTTGGGTCCTTCTTCTTACGTATACCAGCACTAGTCTCCGCTAATGCCTCAGAGATAGAACCTACAATTGCATTGAAGGCACCCACTGGTTCAGTATGGTCTGCATCATCCGAGTCGTCATTCGTCCCATCATCAATAGCTTGATGGGCATTCATCTGTGCATGTGGGCATTCATTGTTCTAATGTGGTCTGCCGCAATGCCGACATCCTGAAGGAGGCTTTCTCCCCCGGTCATTGTTGTTTGAAGCCGCACTATTGCTACTTGAGGAAGGAGCTCTAGATTTGTTTGAGTTTCTGTCACGACCCCAAACCCGATCGTGATGGCGCCCAGCACAGTGCTAGGCCAGCCTGACCAATCAACAACAATCACGGAGCTAGGAGCTCGCCTTATCCCATTTAATCATAACAATTTGTAAAACAACAGAGATAGAAATATCAAAACAGGAAACCAAGTCCCCAAACAGTACAACTCCAAAGACCGAGGGGTCAAGAGTCATGAGCTTCTACAGATAACATGAGTGTAATAATGGTTTACATGATACCAAGTGTGGAAAGAAATAGCAAATACAGAATCAAAGACAGTAGGAAGGAATATCGGGCCCTACGGACTCTGCAGCTACCTCGAATATCCTACAGAAGTCGCCTCGAACAGCTACTAGATCACTGCTGAGAGGTACCTGGATCTGCACACGAAGTGCAGGGAGTAAAATGAGTACTGCCAGACTCAGTGGTAATAAATAGGGGTAAGACAACGTAGATAAGAAATCCACAATAAAACACTATGTAAAGCTGTAATCAATACCCTGTAACAATTCAATATCATCAGAAATGTACCAACAAGTATCAACAACACAATATAACAGCTAGCAGGTGTAGCTAAATGCAATGCAATGCATGAAATGACCGCTACGACGCGTAACCCGATCCAATTTGGGTACCCCTGCTCACTGTGGGGGTTCAGACTCCGGAGGGGGTCCTATAGCCCAAGCACAATAATACTGCGGCGTGCAGTCCGATCAATCATATATACCGCTGCGGCGCGCAGCCCGATCCACTACCAGTCAGCTAATATGCAAATGCAGCCTCGTAGGCTCAAAAGTAGTTTTGAAAACTCTTTTATCATTTTTCAGTTGAAAACAGTAATATCAAGTTCCAGAGACTGGGAATAGCATAATAATAGAAATCGCTACGGACTGCTAGTAAGCTAGCATGTCAATATCACAAGACAATGATAACGATCCTCGCGGGATCCAATAACTAGCTCACGGCCCATAATTATACTCAACCGTCCAAGAAGGAGGTTCAACGGCTCAAGAATAGCCAATATCACAATATAGTATGCAACCTTCCGAGAAGGAGGTTCGACGGCCCAAGAATAGCCAAATATCATAACACAGAAACAACAGGTCGGACTAAGCTATAGTCCCCAATTCACAATCGACCCCGCACTCACAAGAGAGTACGTGTCTCGCTGCTATACAGCGTCACAAAGTGGTATACAGGGGTTTCGAACCCGCTGGTCATCACCCACATCTATTACTCACCTCAATACAGCGCGGCGACTACTCCGCGATGCCCTTGCCACGAGAATCAAACTCCACACGTGTAGAATCTTATCAAACATAGTAGAAACACAACAAATTAGGCCAATGGAACGACACCCAATCAATACAACTCGATTTACACCAAAAATGGCAAAGTTGCCAAAACCCGACTTTCGGTACGCTCCTCGAAAAATCACGAAAGTCACATATTCGGAACCCTCATCTCGATACGAGTCTAAGCATATAAGATTTACCAAATTCGGACTCCATTTGCCCATTCAAAACCTTGTTTTTCTAAAGTTCAAGCCTAGGGCTAAATCCTCCATAAATTACACCAACTTCCTCCATTTTCATGATATAATTGCATAATATTATCAATACTAATCAAAGTTTAAGTCCATAGTTGATTACCTGATGTTTTCCCTTGAGTTTCTCTTCAAAATCGCCCAAATCGCCTCTAAAGCCGAGACCCAAATGTGTGAAATGTTTCTGAAATTTCCTAACTTCTGATACAATTAATCTTCTGCGATTTCCGCTTCTGCGAAGCCAAGCGCCTCTGCGCCCCCTTGTCCGCTCCTGCGGACTCTCTCCTGCGCCCCCATTTCCACAGGAGCGAAAACAACAGAACCAGTGCACAAAGTCTGCAATATTCCATATTTTCTCCCGATTAGCCATTCGAAAACACCCCGAGGCCCCCGGGACCTCATCCAAACACACCAACACATTCTAATACCTTATTAGAACTTGTTCCAATCCTCAAAACACGTCTAATAACATCAAAACCCATAATTCATATCGAATTCAAGCCTAAATTCCTTAAAACATTCTGAATTACACAATCAATCAAAAACCCGACCAAACGACGTCCGAATGACCTGAAAAAAATTTGCGGACATATCCAAAATCACATAACGAAGCTACAGAAACTGTCGGAATTCCATTCCGACCCCGAATCAAAATCTCACCTACCGTTCGGACTTCACCAAAATTCAACCTTAGCCAATGCAAGCCTATTTCTACACCGGACCTCTAAATTCAATTCCGATCGCTCCCCTAAGTCACAAATCACCTCCCTGAACTACCCGAATCATCAGAATTCAATTCCAAGCCCTCTAATTAACTAGTCAACTCCAGGTTGACTTTCCATATTCAAGCTTCCTTCAAAAAGGCTATATGCCTCATTTTCAATCCAATTCACTCCTAACTCACCCGATATACTCTAACACTGATATAGAAGCATAAAACATATAATTACAACATAAGAGGGTGGTAATTCCCGTGACGACGGGCTGGGTCGTCACATTCTCCCTCTCTTAAGCAAACGCCCGTCCTCGAGCGGGTCAAGAAACATACCTGAAGTCTCTAACAAGTAAGGATATCTGCTCCGCATCTCCCGCTCGATCTCCCAAGTGGCCTCCTCCACGGGTCGACCTCTCCACTGAACCTTAACCGATGCAATCTCCTTGGACCTCAATTTTCTCACCCGACGACCCAAAATAGCAATAGGCTCCACATCATAGGATAGATCACCATCAAGCTGAATGGTACTGAAGTCTAATACATGAGACGGATCCCCAATGTACTTCCGGAGCATAGACACATGGAATACTGGATGAACGCTGGATAAGCTAGGTGGCAGGGCCAACTCATATGCCACCTCTCCAACCCTCCTAAGTATCTCAAAAGTACCAATGTACCTGGAACTCAACTTCCCCTTCTTCCCGAACCTCATGACACCCTTCATGGGTGAAACCTTCAACAATACTCTGTCACCAACCATGAAAGACAATTCTCAAACTCTACGGTCTGCATAACTCTTCTGGCGAGACTGTGCTGTGCGAAGCCTCTCCTGGATCAACTTTGCTCTATCCAGAGAATCCTAAACTAACTCAGTCCCTATCAATCTATCCTCACCAGGCTCAAACCCTCCCACGGGAGATCTACACCGTCTTCCATACAATGCCTCGTACGGGGCCATATGAATACTCGACTGATAACTGTTGTTGTAGGCAAACTCAGCAAGTGGTAAGAACACATCCCACGAACCACCAAAGTCAATCACACATGCTCGCAACATATCCTACAGAATCTGAATAGTGCGCTCAGACAACCCGTCTGTCTGGGGGTGGAATGCGGTGCTCAACTCAACCCGTGTACCCATCTCTCGATGAAATGCTCTCCAAAACTGAGAGGTGAACTGAGTGCCTCTGTCGGATATGATAGACACTGGGACCCCATGCAACCGGACAATCTCCCGAATAAAGATCGCCGCCAACCGCTCCGATGAGTAAGTAGTACAAACTGGGATGAAATGTGCGGACTTAGTCAACCGATCAACAATCACCCATACAGAATCAAACTTCCTCGCTGTCCGAGGAAGCCCAGTAACAAAATCCATGGTGATCCTCTCCCATTTCCACTCAGGAATAATAATGCGCTGAAATACGCCACCGGGCCTCCGATGCTCGTACTTAACCTGCTGACAGTTGAGGCACCGTGCTACATGTCTGACAATGTCCATTTTCATCTTTCTCCACCAATAGTGCTCTGTTTCAAGTCTTGATACATCTTCGCGGCTCCTGGATGGATAGAATACCGCGAGCTATGGGCCTCCTCCAGAATCAACTCACGAAGGCCATCAACATTGGGCACACATATCCGGCCGTGCATCCTCAATACGCCATCACTATCAATGGTGACATCTCTAGCATCATCATGCTGAACTCTGTCCCTAAGAATAACCAAATGTGGATCATCATACTGGCGTTCACGAATATGATCATATAGAGATGACCGAGATACACCACAAGCCAATACCCTGCTGGGCTCCGAAATGTCTAACCTCACTAGCCGATTGGCTAGCACCTGAACATCATAAGCAAATGAACTCTCCTCAGCTGGAATATATGCCAAGCTCCCCATACTGACCGCCTTCCGGCTCAAAGCATCGGCCACTACATTGGCCTTCCCCGGATGATATAATATAATAATGTCATAATTCTTAAGCAACTCAAGCCATCTTCGCTGTCTCAAATTAAGATCTTTCTGTTGGAACAAGTACTGGAGACTACGATGGTCGGTATACACCTCACAAGACACGCCGTACAAATAATGCCTCCAAATCTTCAAGGTATGAACAATGGCAGCTAGCTCTAAATCATGAACATGATAGTTCTTCTCATGAGGCTTCAACTGCCGAGAAGCATAAGCAATCACCTTACCTTCCTGCATCAACACACAACCTATCCCCACTCTCGAGGCATCACAGTATACAGTATATGAACCTGAAGCTGATGGCAATACTAACACTGGAGCTGTGGTCAAAGCTGTCTTGAGCTTCTGAAAGCTTTCCTCGCACTCATTCGACCACACGAATGGTGCACCCATATGAGTCAATTTAGTCAGTAAAGAAGCAATGGATGAAAATCCCTGAACAAACCGGCGATAATATCCTGCCAAGCCAAGAAAACTCTTGATCTCTGTAGCTGAGGACGGTCTAGGCCAACTCTGCACCGCCTCTATCTTCTTCAGATTAACCTGAATACCATCACGAGACACCACATGTCCCATAAATGCTACGGATTTGAGCCAAAACTCGCACTTGGAGAATTTAGCATATAGCTTCTCCTTCCTCAATCTCACCATACTCAAATGCTGAGCATGATCCTCCTGACTACGAGAGTAAACTAAAATGTCATCAATGAACACAATCACAAATGAATCCAAATTGGGCCTGAACATACTGTTCATCATATGCATGAATGCTGCTGGGGCGTTGGTGTAAGGCCCCAGAAAATTTTGCTAAGTAATATAGGATTCTGTGGTGCCACGTAGGCTAATTATAATTTTTATATACTATTAATATGGTGGACATCAATTAGACTTAGTAAATATGAGTATAAGTCTTATGGTAAGTTATGTGAGGTCTAAATGGAATCCTAGGTGTACGCCAAATGGGAAAATTTTCGAAATAGTCCAAAATTCCAAATGAATTCGCACAAGGATCCACTTCAAACGATAATATCTCCAGTTATATAAGGATTTGTGTGAGGATAAACCTATCAAATTAAAGACCTTTGAGTATAGTTTCCAACGCAACTAACTTTTCGTCATTTAGAGGTGTATACAGAAAGTTATGATCATTTTACTAGTCTGGTGTCAGATGCGCGAAATTCTGCGCGAAATGAACTTCGCGCATACTTAGTGCAGCTGAGGCAGAATGCTTAGGAAAATGCGCGAAGTAATGCACAAAGCTTGCACATTTCGCACATCTGGGCAACACTTCGCACACCCGGATAGTTTTAATACCCCAAAGACCGGCCTAGAGTGTTCCGAACTTATTTTTGGGGTTATGACTTGCTCTCTCAAGAGGGTTTCATCCCAAACTTCATCCCTATGATCTAAGGTAAGATTTTTATAGTTCTTAGTAATTTCTACCCCTTAAACACTTTTACTAACAAGGATTAATCTTCAAATTTCTTAGATTTTCCTTCTAATTCTTGAATTCTTCAAGAACACCTCAAGTGGGGATTCTTAAAATTCTTACTACAAGAGGTATGTCTATCATCTCCAACTACTCTATGGTGATTATTTATGTAAGATACATACATTAGAACTCATGGGAGGATGATTGGGAGCCATGGGTTCCTAACCTAGGTTATGTTAGTATTGTAGAGGTTGTGAGATGTGTTATTGAGGTGTGATTCTTGGTATGGTAGTGTTATGTATGCATGCTTGTGCAAATAGAGTTGTGGGAAGATTGATGAACATAAATAAGTAAAGATTGGGTTAGGTAATGAAGAAATTCTTGAAAAGGGGATTTGAAATCAAGATGCCCAACTAGTATTTGATAAAATGCTCAAATGAGCTAGTTTCATGAATATTTTTCTAATATATGTTTAATTTTGTTATGTCTCATAGTAGATTGGAATTGCTAGAGTTTTTGGAGTGTTGTAGTAACTTAAGGAAAGCTCAATCGAGGTATGTATGTCTAATTTTGATTCTTGTAAAATCGCCATATGTGAGAAATTGTTTGGCATGTGTTAATTTGAGAAATTGTATGTGATTCTTTGATGTCATTGTTGGGTATTCAATTGATGATTGAACTACATGTGGTATGGTATGAAATATGAATTGAAATATAACAAGGGAATTGGAATTGGTAAAGATGATTGAACTACATGTGGTATGGTATGAAATATGAATTGAAAGATGACAAGGGAATTGGAATTGGTAAAGAACTGAGAATAATTGTTGTGGTGGCATATATGGTTTATTGTGGAAAGAGATGAAACACTTGAATTGTGGTAAATTGTTGAACATACTTGTGTGTGTTCTCTTGAAGATGGTAACTTGGTTGTGATATCAATTTGAAAAGTATTTGAGAATGTGAATCAAATAAGTTGCTTATTTGAACTTGTTGTAATTTGGTGTAATGCCTTATTTGCTGTTTGTAATTATTGTGATTGAAACTGTACGGTGGGATCGGGTTGCGCGCCGCAACATGAGTTAATAAGGTGTGGGTTGGGGTGATAAGGGTGGCCGAGGTAATAAGGGTGGACAAGGTAATAAGGATGGAAAGCGATCAAAATCGCTATTGAAAATTGATATAAAAATCAATGATGTGAAATTGTGAAAGGAGACAACATGAGAGTTTGCAACCTGTGGGGCACTGATTGCCCCTTTGTTTGACTACTTGTGTTTTACGTGATTGATTGGTTATTGTTCTATTTGTTGATCTTAGAACGTGCTTTGTTTTGAGAATTATCTGAAATGAGGAAACTGTGGAAAACATGGTTGGCTGGCTTAATTAATTTTTGATGCTGTTTAATGGCTTGAGTTTACTTGGGACAAAGTTTGTCCATACATACCAGTACAATTCTAATGTACTTACGTCCCTTTTGCCGGGGTCGCTACATTCGTGTTATGATTGTAGGTGGATTAGTAGCAGGTACTTCAGCGCATCGGTAGTAGCATCCTTCATCTTCCACTGCCCATTTTGGTGAGCCCCTTTCCTTTCAGGGCCCTGCGTGGCTCACGCCACTCCTGTTAAGAATCTATTTTGATTTTGTGTAAGGTATAGCCGGAGCCTTGTTACCGGCATATATTGTATCCTCCTTTGTAATCCTAGAGGCTCCGAAGACAGTAAGCTGTGGGGTTATGGCCTATGTATGTATATATGTCGGGCGTTGTAAAAATTATAAACTTGTTAAGAAGTAATATGTGTTGTTATGTTGTTAAAGGTATGATTCTTTATTATAAAGTGGTAAAGTCCTTGGTTTCTGAGTAATAAACAACACAGGGGTAACGCATGGGATAGAAAGGCACCCAGGTCCGCTTGACTGGGGGCTACCTGGTCAGGCGCCGGTCATGTCCCTCGAATTGGGGCGTGACAGTTGGTCAGCCCAAAAGACATCACATGAAACTCATAGTGACCATATCGGGTCCTCAATGCAGTCTTCATAATATCCGAGTCCCTGATCTTTAGCTGATGATAGCCTGAACGAATATCAATCTTAGAAAACACCCTCGCACACTGTAACTGATCAAACAAATCATCAATGCGCGGTAGAGGGTACTTGTTCTTCACTGTCACTTTGTTCAATTGCCTATAATCAATACACATCCGCATGGAACCATCTTTCTTTTTAACAAACAACACCGGCGCACCCCACGGGGACACACTAGGGCAAATGAAACCCTTATCCAGAAGCTCCTGAAGCTGCTCCTTCAGTTCTTTCAACTCAGCTAGTGCCATCCGATAAGGAGGAATGGATATGGGCAGAGTGCCCGATACTAAGTCAATGCCAAAATCAATATCCCTGTCCGGCGGCATGCCTGGCAGGTCTAAGGGGAAAACATCTGGAAAATCCCTCACAACAGGTACAAAATCAATGCTAGGAGACTCAGCTCCCACATCTCTCACAAATGCTAAGTACGACAAACACCCTTTTTCAACCATTTTCTGAGCCTTTAAGGACGAAATGACACGGCTAGGGACGAAATCAATCGAACCCCGCCACTCAATCTGAGAAATACCAGGAATGGCCAATGTAACTATCTTAGCATGACAGTCCAATATAGCATGGTACGGAGACAACCAGTCCATACCCAATATGACGTCAAAGTCCACCATCCCCAACAATAACAAATCTGCCTGGGTCTCCAGACCCCCAATAGATATAACACGGGATCTATAGACAAGATCCACAACAATCGTATCACCCACGGGGGTGGATACATGAACAGGTAAATCAAGACTACCACGAGTCACACCCAAATGATGTGCAAAATAAGAGGACACGTATGAATATGTGGACCCTGGATCAAATAGAACAGAGGCATCTCTATGACAGACAGAAATGATACCTGTAATCACTGCATCGGAGGCAACTGCATCACGCCTGTCAGGGAAGTGCATAGAACCGTGCCTGGCCTCCACCAGATCTCTCCTCGCCTCTAGGGCGACCACGAGAAAACTGACCTCCACCTCTACTAGCCTGAGATGGTGCTGAAGAGGAGGGCAGATCCCTCTGTTGAGTCTCGTCCCTACGGAGTCGAGGGCACTGTCTCCTCATGTGGCCAAACACACCACACTCATAACATGCACCTGGTGCTGGAGAAGGGGACTGAAGGGAACCCCTCGCCGCAGAAGAACCCTGGGCCGAAGAAGTAGGTGTTGCACTCTGGGCTGGGAGGGCACTAAGTGATGACTGACCCTGCTGAAACCCCTGTCGACCACGACCATAAGAACCTCCGCTCCGCTCTGGGCGGCCTGAATGAGGAGGTCTAGATAAGCGACCTCTGCTCTGCTGGGAATGCCCTCTAGATGGAGCACCGCTGAAACTTCCAGAACCACGAGGCCTCTTGGCCTCCCGCTCATCTCTCTCTCGGCGATGATCCGCCTCAATGGAGCGTGCCATGTTCACAACCTGCTCAAATGATGATGACAAAACTCTCTCTCCGGTCATAAGAATGCGGATAGAGTAGTTGAGGCCATCAATGAACCTCCTGATCCTCTCCCTATCAGTAGGGATCATCCATGTGGCATGCCTAGCCAACTGTGTGAATCTAAGCTCATACTGGGTCACAGACATGTCGCCCTGGACCAACCACTCAAACTGGCGACGAAGCTCCTCGCGTCGGGACTATAGTTCATACTTCTCTAGGAAGAGAGTAGAGAACTGCTGCCATGTGAGAGGTGCCGCTCCTGCAGGCCTACGCCTTTCAAACTCCTCCCACCAATCAAATGCGGGACTAGTAAGCTAAAACGTAGTGAATGAAACTCCACTGGACTTAAGAATACCAGTTGTACGTAGCATCCTCTACCACTTATCTAAGAAACCCTGGGCATCCTCACCCTCAGCGCCACTGAAATGGGGTGGCTGGAGTCTACCAAATCTCTCAAGACGACGCTGCTCATCGTCGGTCATAGCCTGAACCATATGCTTTTGAGCTGGTGCAGCTGGAGGAATAACTGGTGCAACAACCTGAGCGGGGACCGACTCTGGCGTCTGAAGTCCCTGAACAACCTGCTCAGGTGTGCGAGCTGCAGGGGTCTACTGACCACCCCCTGTCTAAGATGTCGCTGCAGTGGCGGTAGCTGATACTAGCTTAGCCAAATCGGAACACACCGATAATATCTGGACAAGAGTCTCCTGAAGACCAGGGAATAGCAATAGATATAGTCTGGCCCTGAACTGGGACTGCTGGAGCATCAACCACTGGGGGCTGCTCCTGAACTGGTACAACAGGCGGGTCAGCTGGTACTGCCTCAATCGCCCTACCTCTACCTCTAGCACGACCGCGCCCACTGCCTCTAACAGGTGGCAATGGAGGTCGTCCACCTCGTCCTGATGCTCGCGTCCTCGCCATCTGCGAGAGAATAGAATATAGAAATTCAGTTTTTCAGGACAACAAGATCGCACGATAGAGTTCAAGAAATGTGGAGTGTTTCCTAAAGGTTCGCAGCCTCCCGAGGATAAGTACAAGCGTCCCCGTACCGATCCACAAGACTCTACTAACCGGCTCAAGACTCATGAGGCCTAGTAAACCTAGGCTCTGATACCATCTTGTCACGACCCCAAACCCAGTCGTGATGGCGCCCAGCACACTACTAGGCCAGCCTAACCAATCAATAACAATCACGGAGCTAGGATCTCGCCTTATCCTATTTAATCATAACAATTTGTAAAACAACAGAGATAGAAATATCAAAACGGGAAACCAAGTCCCAAAACAGTACAACTCCCAAAGACCGAGGGGTCAAGAGTCATGAGCCTCTACAGATAACATGAGTGTAATAATGGTTTACATGATACCAAGTGCGGAAAGAAATAGCAAATACAGAATCAAAGACAGTACGAAGGAATATCGAGCCCTGCGGACTCTGCAGCTACCTCGAATATCTTACAGAAGTCACCTCGAACAGCTACTGGATCACTGCTGAGAGGTACCTGGATCTGCACATGAGGTGCAGGGAATAAAATGAGTACTGCCAGACTCAGTGGTAATAAATAGGGGTAAGACATCATAGATAAGAAATCCACAATAAAACACTATGTAAAGCTGTAATCAATACCATGTAACAGTTCAATATCATCAGAAATGTACCAACAAGTATCAACAACACAATATAACAGCTAGCAGGTGTAGCTAAATGCAATGCAATGCATGAAATGACCGCTATGGTGCGTAGCCCGATCCAATTTGGGTACCCGTTCTCACTGTGGGGGTTCAGACTCCGGAGGGGGTCCTACAACCCAAGCACAATAATACTGCGGTGTGCAGTCTGATCCATCATATATACCGCTGCGGCGCGCAGCCCGATCCAGTACCAGTCACCTAATATGCAAATGCAGCCTCGCAGGCTCAAAAGTAGTTTTGAAAACTCTTTTATCAATTTTCAGTTGAAAACAGTAATATCAAGTTCCAGAGATTGGAAATAGCATGATAACTGAAATAGCTGCAGACTGGTAGTAAACAAGCATGTCAATACCACAAGACAATGATAACGATCCTCGCGGGATCCAATAAGTGGCTCACAGCCCACAAGTATACTCAACCGTCCCAGAAGGAGGTTCAACGGCTCAAGAGTAGCCAATATCACAATATAGTATGCAACCATCCGAGAAGGAGGTTCGACGGCCCAAGAATAGCCAAATATCATAACACAGTAACAATAGGTCGGACTAAGCTATAGTCCCCAATTCACAATCGACCCCGCACTCACTAGAGAGTACGTGTCTCGCCGCTATACAACGTCACAAAGTGGTATACCAGGGTTTCAAACCCACTGGTCATCACCCACATCTATTACTCACCTTAATACAGTGCGACGACTACTCCGCGATGCCCTTGCCACGAGAATCAAAGTCCGCACGCGTAGAATCTGATAAAACATAGTAGAAATACAACAAATTAGGCCAATGGAACAACACCCAATCAATACAACTCGATTTACACCAAAAATGACAAAGTTGCCAAAATCCGACTTTTGGTACGCTTCTAAAAAAATCACGAAAGTCACATATTCGGAACCCTCATCTCGATACGAGTCTAAGCATATAAGATTTACCAAATTCGGACTCCATTTGCCCATTCAAAACCTTGTTTTTCTAAAGTTCAAGCCTAGGGCTAAATCCTCCATAAATTACCCCAAATTCCTCCATTTTCATGATATAATTGCATAATATTATCAATACTAATCATAGTTTAAGTCCATAGTTGATTACCTGATGTTTTCCCTTGAGTTTCTCTTCAAAATCGCCCAAATTGCCTCTAAAGCCAAGACCCAAATGTGTGAAATGTTTCTGAAATTTTCTAACTTCCGATACAATTAATCTTCTGCGATTTTCGCTTCTGCGGACCATTTCCGCCCCTGCGGAACCGCTTCTGCGACCAAATGGTCGCTTCTGCGAACCCAGGCCTATATGGCCATTTCCGCTCCTGCGATCCACGGACCGCTCTTGCGGGCCAGCTCCTGCGTAATTTCCTCCGCCCCTGCGGTCTTTCCCGCCTCTGCGAATAAGAGTCCGCTCATGTTGACTCGCCTATGCAATCAACAATTCGCTTCTGCGGTCTTCCCCATCTCACCTCTTGACCGCTTCTGCGGTCTCATCCTCGCTCCTGCGACGCCGCCTCAGCGGACATGTTTTCGCTTCTGCGAAGCCAAGCGCCTCTGCGCCCCGTTGTCCGCTCCTGCGGACTCGCTCTTGTGCCCCCATTTCCGCAGGAGGGAAAACAACAGAACCAGTGCACAAAGTCTCCAATTTTCCATATTTTCTCCCGTTTAGCCATCCGAAAACACCCCGAGGCCCCCGGGACCTCATCCAAACACACCAACACATCCTAATACCTTATTCGAACTTGTTCCAATCCTCAAAACACGTCTAATAACATCAAAACCCATAATTCACATCGAATTCAAGCCTAAATTCCTTAAAACATTCCGAATTACACAATCAATCAAAAACCCGACCAAACGACGTCCGAATGACCTGAATATTTGTGGACATATCCAAAATCACATAACGAAGCTATAGAAACTGTCTGAATTCCATTCCGACCCCCGAATCAAAATATCACCTACCATTCGGACTTCGCCAAAATTCAACCTTAGCCAATTCAAGCCTATTTCTACACCGGACCTCCAAATTCAATTCCGATTGCTCCCCTAGGTCACAAATCACCTCCCGGAACTACCCGAATCATCAGAATCCGATTCCGAGCCCTCTAACTAAGTAGTCAACTCCGGGTTGACTTTCCATATTCAAGTTTCCCTCAAAAAGGCTATATGCCTCATTTTCAATCCAATTCACTCCTAACTCACCCGATATACTCTAACACTGATATAGAAGCATAAAACATATAATTACAACATAACAGGGTGGTAATTTCTGTGACGATAGGCCGGGTCATCACAGTTTCGATCTCCCCCACTTTTGCTGGACCACCATTGCTAGGCTGGCCCCCTTTGAAACCTGCTCGGGCTGGCGGCTGAGGCCTATCCATTCGAGCTTCCATTTAATAGTCCCCAAGGCATTCAGCTGCTTGGATTGCCTTGGAAAGGGTATCTACCCTTTGTCTTTGTATCTCCACGCGGGCATAAGGTTTAAACCCTTCTATTAAAGTGAAGAGTTTGTCCTTGTCCCCCATGTTGTGTATGCTTAGCATGAGTGCGGAGAATTCTCGCACGTAGTCCCGCATTGATTTTGTCTGGCGAAGCTCACGTAGTTTTCTCCTGGCATTATATTCAACATTCTCGGGGAATAACTGCAGGCGTATGGCTGTTTTTAGTTCTGCCCATGTCTCGAGAGCATTTTCACCGTCCTTGATGGCTTCATACTTCACCCACCACCAGAGTTTAGCATCACCTTGAAGATACATGGTAGCAGTTGCTACCTTCTTAGGTTCCTCCGATCCCCAACATCATCAAAATACTGTTCGACATCAAAGATGAAGTTTTCCACTTTCTTGGCATTCCTAGCTCCACTGTATTGCTTTGGCTCAGAAATTTTCAGTTTCTTGTCGCGGAAGCGGAGTTCACAGCACCTCCAATTTGGTTTCCACCTCCTCGAAGTATGCCCTATAAAGCAGCGTTGACAACATTGAGCTGGCCTGTCAATTTGTCAATAGTTTGTTGGATGGCAGTCATCTTTTCTGCTTCTTGTTCCATATGGGATAAATCCTCGGTGCGCTCCTGTTGGAGTCCCTTGAATTGTCAAAAATTTTGCCTGCCTCTGTGGCTGCCATTTGCCAGTCTCCCTCGAGTCGCGACTGATATTTTCAATGTCAACTTTGACCTGAAGCACCCTGCAATCTAGATCGTCCAACCTTTGTAGTAGGCTGGTTCTTAATTCTGGCACCGTATCCACAATAGGCCGCAATACCTCAACCTTCCCTTCGAGATCCGCAATGCGATCCCCATGATTCACCATGATCAGAAATGGTAGTAATGCCAACATGTTCCCTCGTTCGATGTCGAGCCTAGGCCTGATACCAACTGTTACGTGCCGCTTTCCTGAGATCCTTTGGAAGGGTGACGTAAGGCTAAGCGACTGATGTTGGTGCAGTTTCTGTCCGCCAACTGAGGTCCACGCTGTACGCTAGACTGGATTGTTAGTGCCATACGGGAAAACTAATATCAAGAGCAATTGAGAGAACATAAATAAGAATTGAGATTTAAAGAAAGCTTAATCGCATTAATAAAAGCTATTACAGAAAAGCAAAGCGGTGTCGAGGGGAAGAGATACCAGTACAGAGAATTGCTTGCTCGCTAGAAAGTTTTGATTGCTTGATCCCCCTAATAATACTTAAAAAAAAATAAACCAAAGCTACACGACTAGACTTGAAAAAGTTGGAGAAACATAATGTAAGTGCATGAAATACAAATACTCTATATTTTCAATGGAAATGACTTAGTTTTCTACAAAGCAAGAACAAGTCCTTTGTCAGTAGCAACGTCTTTGGCATTAGGGTCTGCGCGCGCGACATAATCTGTGCGCACGACATTGTTGGAATCTACCTGCGGCTGGGCGCTGGTCAGGGATATCGGTGGGACGACAGAGGCACCTGCGTGTTTATCACTTGGTGCGGTCAGGACCACGGGGCCGTCCGTGGCGCTAGGCGTTGGGAGACTTGCTAGGATGCCACGGAGCGCGCCCAAGGAGTCATGGGGCATGGCTGGAACGCCGCCCATGACAGTAATCAGTCTAGCATTTCAACAGTAAAATATCACCATTTCAGCAACAAAATATCAATATTTCAGCAGCAACAATATCAGAACGTCAGCCATGTTAAGAATCAAATTCTCGAGCACATTCATATGTTCATGCGCCACATTTCCTCTTCTTACCTGAAAACAAAATATATGGCACTATTACACGTTCATATTATAATAACTTAATAAACAAAATTCAATTGTAAGTTATTGATACCAGAAGGTTTGCACGAGTTAACGAGGCAGGAGCATAAGATGAAGGCTCATCAACTTGGGAATCTGACTAAACAATATTACACTTGCATGTTCTTTTATTGTGGCTAGCATTATGACATAAGCTACAAAGCAAGGAATTCTACTTTCTTTTCATTTTAGTTCTACTTGCTCCTACTTCATATGGTTCTTTTCTCCTTAGTTTTTTCTCTCTTCCTTTTGTGCTTGTTCTTACTACTTGTGGAGGCAAAGGAGGCACGTTGCTGGACTTAAGCCACATATGCTGACCATTCATAGGAAGAATAGCAAAGTCATAGACCCTTCTATATGTTTCCACCTTGTAGCAATCATGAACATAGGAATTAATCTCATATTTTTAGCCTAAATTGTAGCAATGGCATGCTTGCAAGGAATTCCTGTCAGATCCCATTTCCTACAACTGCATATTTTGTTTAGCAAGTCCATAACCCACTTATCATGTATGCTTGATCCTATAATCTCGTAGTTCCACTCATTAGATTTTCTAGGAATGAACTCCGTAGCACCCACTTGCTTTTTATGCAATATATCCTTAATCCTAGGACATATATCACCAATATCCCATTTGGCAACTTTATCTTTATTTGCCTGCACTCTAGCCATAAGTAAATACCTTATCTTTTCCAATAGAGTGATTATTGGCTTGTCTCTAACTTCGAGGATCATTCCATTAAAACTTTCACACATGTTATTAAGTAGGATGTCAGATTTTGCATTTTCAGAAAAGTGAGATCTAGACCATTCACTTGGTAATTTGTCTCGGAGCCAATTAGCAGCGTCAGAGTCTAAATCAAAACTCTCAAACCATGCAATTAGTAAACCACTTCTATGTTGATGCCCTTGCGGCTTTCCAAAGTGTATTCTTCAACGAAATACCACTAAATCCCTCCCTCTTAAAGTTATTATGCAAGTGCCTCACACAAAATCTGTAACTAACAAATGCCAAGACCTCATTAAATGCTTCAATCAAACCTTTTTGTTTATCTGACATAAAAGTCAAGTATAATCATCATCAATCTCTAAGTAACATGATTATCATTCCTTGAATTGTTTTGTCCCTCATAGATAGCATCCTCAATACCAATTTCTATATACGAATCCAAATATTCAAAGTACACATCAACTTCCCGATCAGTGGGAATATTTTTTGCAACAACAGAAGCTTCCTTATCAGTTGAAACTAGCCTCATTTTGTCACCTAGACTCTCGAGCTTGTGCCAAAGACTTACATATTCATTCCCATAAATCGCATAATTCAGCCATAGATTTGAATATCAACAATTTTAGTTGAGCCCCATTGACATAGTCAATAAAGTTCATTCTGCCCCCAACATATTTATTTAGACATACTATATGAATTCGAGATAAGGTCCACATATTATAGAACTTCAAAGACAATACATTATTTTAAAAATGGTGGAGATGTCGAAAATAAATTAAGAAGGAATATTTACAAAATACAAGTAGCAAGAACACTCATCATAACTTGGGTTTATTTCACCATTGCTCCTAATAATCATTGCTGGGAATCAAGAAGTAAAGACTTGAAAAGTAATCAAGAATGCTAGGGTTTTTTTACCTACTGTAATAGAGAGAAAAATGAGTGCATTGGAGAAGGTCCTCTTGAAAAAGGAGGGAATTGACTGAATTGGGGGTGAGAGCGGGTATTTCATTCCCGTAAGCACCACGTGCAAATCACATGTTATGTCTCTGTTAGGCTTTTAACGAGAGTGAGTGTTTGGATTGGCTTAAAAGCTGGTCAAACCAGCTTAAAAGCACTTTTTAGCTGGTTGGAGTGTTTGGTAACTTTAAAAATAGCTTTTAAGCCAACTGACTTTAAGCCCAAACAAGCTAAAAGCAACAAGTTATGAATCCCAACTTATTTTTTATAGCTTAAAAGCTGGTTGGGTTTGACCATTTTAATTTACTCTTTTATCCCTAATAATCTTTTATTTTCCCAAATATCCCTTCAAAACTAAAAGCACAAACGTTCTTTTACTTCTTCCTCCTGTTCCCATTTTTGTCAACCATTTCTAATGCCATTTCTATGGCATATCTTTTTGTTGTCTTTCCCTATTTTTTTTATTTTTGTGCCTTGATTTTATTTCATGATTCCTTCTCACATAATAATCATAATCGCATTTTTATTTTACTCCGATAGTATATTTAGGAGTAATAATAATTGCCTTAAAATTCTTTGTGTTTTGAGTGTTTTTTAATATTTTCAAATAAACAATGTTATAATTGTTTGTCTTGTACAAACACTAAAATACAAAAAATTCGTAAAAGTTGAAACAAATATATATCACTAAATAAATATAGTAACTTCAAATGAAAACCCATCTAAGCATAAATACTTTTTTCCAATTTTTTGAAGGAAATTCTCCAAAAATAACATACTTCAATGTTAACAGCTTTAAGGATATTTTAGTCATTTTAACAGAAAAGATGCTTTCCAGCATTTATTTACCAAACACTTCAATAACTTTTTTTCAGCTTAAGCACTTTTATCCAAACACGTAACTACTTATTTATAAAACAAGCTCCAGCACTTAAAAAATGCTTTTAAGCACCATGCTTAAAAGCTACTTTTTTTAAGCCAATCCAAACGGGGCCTAAAAATGCTCAAGTTTTGTAAACTTAAAGAACAAATAGTGCTAAGGGTTATATTTAGAGGACAAAATTAAACTACCCCTAAAGATAAGAGATAATTTTGGCTAAAAGTTCTCTTTTGGTTATTACTTGTCAATGAAGATAATAGAATATATTTTTGGCTCTAAAACAGGTATCAGACACCGTATGAAAAACCTAAACAAATTGGGTAGAGGGGTGGGGTTCAATTATATACTTACACAGTACCATACAGGTAGGGGTGTACATAAGTCGGGTTGGTTCGGATTTTACAATTACCAAATCAAACCACATGTATCTGGTTATTAAATCTAAAGATCAAACCAAATCAATAAACTCGATTTTTGTACTCTCGATTTTTTCGGGTTTTTGGGTTTTTTTTTCGGTAAAATTTCCGTAAAACAAAACATATAAATTGTGCTCAAAATATTTCTTTAATCCTAGTAAGATACAACTATACAAAGTATTTTTCCAAGAAAATAAGACAAAATATGAGAAGTATCATGGCATCATCCTAAAATATTCAACAATAAAAATAATAAAATCATGTAATATAAATATTGATAATTAAAAAGCTATAATAAAAATAAACATAATCTAAAAGTAATAAGTCATGATAAAATAAGTAGACTAATAAGGGAGTGTCAATCACATACTAAACACTAATAAAGAAAAAATAAAAATATGCCATGCATTTTTATCTAAATTATTGCAAAATAAAATATAAATATTCAATACATTCTCGTTCATAGTATTGAATTGAATGTCTTTTGTTAGCATTAATATTGATTTGATATTAGTTTCAAATTTTGTTAGCATTATTTAGTTTACTAATGTTAATAGCTATAAAATTTATTGAAACATTCAAAAATTCTAAGTCCAATCTTAAAAGATAAAATTATGAATTTTTTAAGAAATATTTATAAATTACATCACAATAAGTATATTTATATGTTACATATATCTAAAATTCTTATATATATAATGTCGGGTTGGTTTGGTTTCGGTTTGACTTTCTTTAGTTAAAATCAAACCAAACCAATTATGGTCGGAGTTTTTTTTCCCCACACCAAACCAAATCAAACAAAATCCTAATCGGGTTTTTTTTCTCGGTTTGACTCAGATTATCGGGTTGGTGCGGTTTGTCGGTTTTCTCTGTACACCCCTACATACAGGTAGTGCTGATTCAGCATACATATAATGATATAAACAAATATGTAAATTTCTAAAGAAACACGTAACGTGACAAATACTTTAATAAAATGCTTCTCTGTTTTGATTAATTTTGCCATGTAAGTGTGTAGCCGTTAGGGAACACAAAATATATAAGCTTTGCTGGATATGAGAATGTCTTAACTTTGGGGATTATAATTTAATTTTCTCACCAAAGTCTCAAAAGTTTTAGGCCTGTCGGTTCATGTAAATCCAACGTTAAACACAAAAGGATGATAATTTTATCGAACCGTTAACTCAATAATCAAATACTGATAACCCAATAAATAATTAACAATTTTGGTTATTGGATTTATCCGATATATTTCCAGCCCTAGTATTATATTTTCAAGTCATATCTACTTGTATTTCTATAACCTCAAATATTTCCATTTCCAAATAAACTGATCCGTCAATATAACTAAGTAACATTTGAGATCGAAGAGTATCATTTTACAAAACAAAAACAAATACAATATCTTGGGGATCGTATGTTATTATAACTAGAACTCAAACAATAAAGTAGGACGATGACGTTACTGTTTGACCTAAAAGCAATCGATTGTTTTATAAGATAGGGACAATCAAAGATTACAAAGAGGTAAATCGGAATCAACGATAATAAACCCAAGGATAGATCTATAGTTCGTATCTTATTTTGTTCTGATGAGATTGTAACGAAACTAAGTGGATTATCGATACAAATCAATGAGAGAGAAATAATAGAGAGAGAATGATAGTAAGAGAGATAGTGAGAAGTTGTATTATTAATGAAAATAACACTCTGCCTTACAAATGAGGGAGGCCTTTCCTTATATAGAAGGAAGACTCCCTCGCCAAAATATCATTTATCCTAGGACCACTGTCGTTCCAAAAATATAAACGGACGGAGGGGACAGAGTACTCATACGGGGGAGTTTGACATTACGCCTTTATTGTTAGAGGCGTATCCCCTCTCGTTGTATGGACCCTCTCGTTGTATGGACGTGAAGAGAGGTATACTTGGCATTAGCGGCCGTGAAAGGAGGCATACTCGACTTTTATTAGTTACGTCTGATTCGACCCCATACAGTTTGTCCCTCCGCCTGTTGGAGATGTATTCGACGTACATCTGCAATGGGTGGAAAAGATCGACTCGTCTCGGAGCTATCCGTATATGTACACGTGGCTTATTTCTTGAACCGTCGTTTGCTAACGGCATGCGTCATGATTATAACTGCTCCCGAGGCATGTGAGGAGATAATTTGACGTTTTGGTTTCCCGCCTCCTTTTCTGACACCAATCTCTTCGAATCCTTTGCACCGGTCTACAATAAATAGGGAGGGATTTCAAGTTTTCCCATTCTTTGGATCTCTACAAAAAGTTTTTTGTACTTTTGTTATTTTTTATAGCGACTTTTAGCGACTTTGCATTTTGACTTTCAGAGCTTGTTGCCATACTTTAATCTTGATAAAAAAGCTGATAATGGCTAAAGGTAGTCGTCGTCGTGGGACAAATAGGGATGAGGCCACTTCCAGGGTCCCTCCACCTTCGGAAGCTGGGAAGAAATCTCGCAAGCCCCTCGTTCCTCTTTCTGTAGATAACGTACTTCCCCGTGAACTATACGTTCGAAGGGACTTTCCCTCGAAGGGTGCTGCCCCGGCATGAGAGAGGTCTAAATTTACCTTGTCTCATTTGGATGATCTCCGTGTTTCTTATCAGATTCCGGAGATGGTAGTCATGCAAATGGCCAAGGGGGATTTTGCCAATGTACACAGAGTGGGGTTATGTGCATTCTATGAGTACCGCTTCATAATAGGGTGTGGCCTTCCATTCTACCCGTTGGCGGAAGAGCTATGCAGATTTTACAACGTGTGTCCGGCTCAACTTACTCCCTACACATGGAAAATATGTCATATTCTAATGACTTACACCGAGAGGGACGGACTGGACGTCATAATATATCATTTGCTGCAATTATTTAGTCCCAGATTTATGAGGGGGACGATGCTACAATTGAAGAACCGTGGGACGAAGGGCTTGGTCGTTGAGATGGATGACAAGCCCAATCACCAATTTTGGTTGAAGTTTTTCTTCATTCGAACCTCAGACTTGGTGTCGAACCCCGCTGGATTCCCCGAAGCATGAAATACCAAACGTAGGTGTCGTTTCTTGTACTTAGTTATTTATGCTTGCTTGACTTTCATCACTTTTTTTACATTTTTATTTCTACAGAAAGGGTGCACACGCCCCAGTCCGTGCCGGATATTAGAGCATGGGTGGGGCGGTTGATCCCGTTCGCTAAGCAATGAAGGATGTGGGTGGCATTCACCACGAGATATGGCCTTCCAGATGTTACACTGGTTTTAGGTTTGGTGACCATGTTTTTTGGTGCTGTATTTTCTGAAACATCTTTCCTTAGTTAATTGTGTTGGCAGCCCGGAGTGTACCACAGAGGAGGAGACGTCGAGCTGCCGCTTCCTCGTCGGCAGATTTTGGCTTCGAGCATGTAGCTCATGTAAGTGGGGACGTTCCTGAGGCCACTCGACCTGAGGCGATCATGTGGATATAGAGGCGTCTAGCGAGGATGCTTCCGATGCTGTTCACCCTGAAGGCGAGGACGTGATTCGGGAGCCCGCTTCCGAGGACGTTCCTAGGACTTCTCGTCCCATAGCTGAGTCAGTAATTGAACTGATGATTGGAGAGGGCCCCTCGCCTCCATCTCCTTTTGTTGAAGAGGAGGCTTCCGAAGGCGATGAGCCGTTAGAGCAAAAAAGGCGCCGATTACTTCTCGGTAAAGGCGTGGTTATGGAGCAGAGGAAGGCGGTTACTCGCTGCCCGGAATCAAGGTCGGTCTTTATGGGCAACACGATTCAACCAGAGAGGGCGGCCCTCTTGAGGAAAGTTGCGAGCAATATTGCTTCTCCTCACGTTGATGACGGTAGCACGCCGGTTGTTGCCGGGCTGGCTGCTGACGAGAAAGGAGCAGGTCCTGAACGAGTTCCTGCCTCTGCGGATGTGCCGTGAGAGGACTACGCTCGGGTGGACATGGAGACGATGGGACCTACTCATCGACTTATGATCCCCACGGGATACAACCTGTTGCTACACAGTGAGCAGGCCGCAACAGACATGTCCTTATTACGCGCGGCTGCCGAGACTGAATCTTTAAAGGATGTAAGCGACATGGACTTATCTCGTCGAGTTGCTGGAGCTGCTTTGTAGGTAAGATTTTGTTGTTATTTTTCATTGTTCTATCATAAGCCCTGAGGTATGTGTCATTTTGAATTTTGTTTCTTCTTTATTTTTCTCTCAAACCCTCATTTTAGAAGTGGATTGAGGCCAGCGTGATCGGAAAAAAAAGCGCCGCCCTTAGGAAGGCGACGAAGAAGTACACAGAGGTTCACGGTAAACATAAGATACTGACGGACCTTTATACCCAGGACCCACAATTTCAAGTTTTCCGTGAGGGGCTGGAGCAGGCGGAGGGTCTACTGCGGGAGCGCACGACCCAGCTAAAAAATGGTAGATGCAGACCGAATGGCTGCTGTGGCTCAAAACACTGAGCTGGAGAGTCTCCTTCAACAGAAGGAGGAGGAGTTGGAAGTGGGCCGTGTGGCGATGGCGGAAACGACTGAGGTGGCCACTTCTCAGCAGGCGGAGGCGGTCGATCCTGTTGGCGATGTGTCCCGCAAGGCTCATGACATGTGGGTGTATGCTGAGGCGAGGCACTATATTCAAGGAACTACGAGCCTTTGGCAGAGCCACCGAGGCGGAGGTTGAAGATAAGCGTCGCCTGGTTAGGGTTGCGCACGAAGCTTGTGGGTACAACCCTGACTCCCCGGACCCAGCGGGCTATACTTTTGCGGATGTAAATCAGTTGGGCACGGGGTCCTAGATTTCTTTGGCATTCCGGACCAAGGGCGGTGATGACCGTGATGACGGCGCGGCCGGTGCAGCGAAGGTTGGCGGAGGCCAGGGTAGTTAGGTTAAACCATTTACTCTGATTTTGTAATTGAAGAGACGTTGTAATCTGTGAATGATTTGTAATGATACATGCGAATTGTTGTGTTTTTATGTCTTCTTTCGCAATTTCGATTTTGCGTACTTGCTGCAAGGCGTCGCCTTTTCTTGAGTTAATTTATCATAGTTAGGTCGAATTGACTCTGGTCCCGGCTGCTTGTGTGTTTTAGGCGGCTATTATTTTCCCTTGGCTCTGATTATATCGGGTTGAGTCGAGTTGGTTGTTTCAACATTGGCCTTGGCCGATTATGCATTCAGGTGTGGCCGTGGCCTCTTGTGTTTTTGGATGGTGGTAGCCTTTTGTTTGTTGGAGATGACCATAGTTTTCTCATACGCTATTAGGGACTTAGCCTTTTGCGTTTGTGGATGGCCGTAGCCTTTTGTTTGTTGGGGATGACCGTAGTCTTCTCATACGCTATTAGGGCCTTAGCCTTTCGCGTTTGTGGATGGCCGTAGCCTTTTGTTTGTTGGAGATGACCGTAGTCTTCTCATACGCTATTAGGGCCTTAGCCTTTTGCGTTTGTGGATGGCCATAGCCTTTTGTTTGTTGGAGATGATCGTAGTCTTCTCACACGCTATTAGGGCCTTAGCCTTTCGCGTTTGTGGATGGCCGTAGCCTTTTGTTTGTTGGAGATGACCGTAGTCTTCTCATATGCTATTAGGGCCTTAGCCTTTTGCGTTTGTGGATGGCCGTAGCCTTCTTTTTGTTGGAGAAGACCGTAGTCTTCTCATAAGCTATTAGGGCCTTAGCCTTTTGCATTTGTGGATGGCCATAGCATTTCATACATTGGAGATGGCCGTAGCCTTTCATACATTGGAGATGGCCATAGCCTTTCATACATTGGAGATAGTCGTAGCCTTTCATAGATTGGAGATGGCCTTAGTCTTTCATACATTGGAGATGGCCGTAGCCTTGCATACATCGAAGATGGTTGTAGCCTTTCATACATTGGAGATGGCCGTAGCCTTTCATACATTGTCGCATGTTATTTCTTTGGGGATTCTGAATCGAGATATATATTTTTGCAGATTAAGGAGAAGACTTCTTTCTCGCGAATCTGGGCGTAGGCACCTGCTTCTACCCACTTGGAGAAATAGTCAGTTAAAACTAGTAAAAAGCGTACCTTTCCTCGTCCGACGGGTAGTGGTCCAATTTTGTCCATTCCCCATTTGATGAAGGGCCATGGTGAAGTGACTGAATGGAGGGGTTCCCCTGGTTGGTGTACTAAAAGGGCGAACTTTTGGCACTTCTCGCACTGGTGGACATATTCCGCCGCGTCTTTTTTCATGGTGGGCCAGTAGTACCCAGCCCGTACCAGGCATCGCACGAGTGCTCAGTTGCCTGTATGAGCGTCGCAATGGCCTTCATTAACCTCCTCTAATAACGGCGTTGTTTGGTTGGGGCCTAGGCACTTGGCCAAGGGTCCTCCACAAGTCCTCTTGTAGAGGTCATTGTTTGTCATGCAGTACCTTGCTACCTGCATGCAAAGCTTTTTTGCTTCCTTTTTGTCGGGTGGTAAATTTCCATCCTGCAAATATGATACCAATTGGTTGCGCCAGTCTCAAGTTAGATGTAGGTAGAGTACCTCAGTATGGTCGATTGCTGAGTGAAGGAGGGTGACAGTGCTTTTTTTGTTTATGCTTGTGGCGGACGCGACCAGCTTGGCCAGTCCATCTTCTTTGGCGTTATGTACTCTAGGAATCTGTTCGAAGCAGCACTAGTCGAGCTGTGCCATTATATTGTGGATTTTCGCTTGATATTTCTGCAACCTTTTTTCCTTAATCTGAGAAGTGTGACTTCATTTACAACGAGTTGTGAGTTGCAGTGAAGGACAAGTCGGCGAGCTCCGTACCCGATGGCTAATTTTATACCTGCAATAACGGCTTCATATTCTGCCTCGTTGTTAGTCATGTTGGGGCATCGTATGGACTGGCGAATAATTTTGCCCGTAGGGACTTTGAGGATGAGTCCCAGTCAAGATCCCAAGGTATTTGTAGCCCCATCGGTGTAGAGGGTTTAGGGGTCGATGCTCGAGGCGTCATATAGGGCTTGCTTTTCCGCCTCTGGCGATATTTTGACACTGAAATCGGCCACGAAGTCGGCGAGGACTTGCGACTTGATGGTGGTCCTGGGAATATATGTGATATCATGATCGCTGAGCTCTATGGCCCATTTGGTGAGCCGGCCCGATAGTTCGGGCCTGTGCAAGATGCTTTTCAGAGGAAAAGTGGTCACCACTTTGATGGGATGCCATTGGAAATAGAGTCTCAGATTTCTGGAAGCCGTGACCAGTGCCAGAGCCAATTTTTCGAGGTGTGGGTATCGTGTTTCGGTGTCTACTAGGGTTTTGCTAATGTAATAGATAGGTGATTGCGTACCGTTTTCTTCACGAACTAGTACTGCACTGACTGTGAATTCCGACACGGCTAGGTATGTCAATAGAGGCTCACCTGGTTTCGCTTTTGACAGCAGCGATGGTGATGATAGATACGCTTTTAGCCTTTGTAGGGCTTTGAAGCATTCGTCATTCCGGTGGAATCCGTTGTCTTTTCTCAGCACGCTGAAGAATTTGTGACATATGTCCGAGGATTAGGAGATGAAACGGGAGAGAGCGGCTATTCGACCTATCAATTTCTGGACCTGTTTCTTGCTGTTGAGCATTTCGGGTATTGTAGCGATTGCCTTGATTTGGCTAGGATTGACTTCGATCCCCCTTTGGGATACGAGAAAACCTAAAAACTTTCCTGATGCCACACCAAAGGCACATTTCTCGGGATTCAGTTTCATCCCACACTTTTTCAGTATTTTGAAGGCGTCCCGCAAGTGGTCGATGTGGTCTTCCTTTTTGGCGGACTTCACTAGCATGTCTTCGATGTAAACCTCCATGGTTTTCCCAAGTTGTTCCTTGAACATCTTAGTGACTAGTCTTTGATATGTGCCCCCTACGTTCTTGAGCCCAAAGGGCATCACCTTGTAGTAGTAGGTACCCTGGTATGTGATGAACATGGTATTTTCTTGATCTTCTTCGGCCATTAAGATTTGGTTATTACAGGAATATGCGTCCAAGAAGCTTAGTAGTTCATGGCCGGCGGTGGCATCGATCAGTTGGTCGTTATATGGAGGGGGAAGGAATCCTTGGGTCATGCCTTGTTCAGGTCGGTGAAGTCTACATACATTCTCCATTTTCTATTCTTCTTTTTGACCATCACTACGTTGGCGACCCATTGTGGGTATTTTGACTCTTTTATAGAGCCGTTGGCAAGCTGTTTGTATACTTCCTCGCGGACTACCTCGTTGATCGCAGTGTTGAACTTTCTCCTGACTTGTCGTACCGGCAGATATAGCGGGTCGACATTGAGCTTGTGGGTGGTGATGTCCGGTAAGATTCCTGGCATGTTTGCATAGGAAAAAACAAATGTATCTGCATGGTTAGTCAAAAATTCATGGTACTTACCTGGGTTGGTGAGCCCGTGGCCGATTTATGCTTTCCTTTCAAGGTTTTGGCGATCTAGCTGAACCGGATCGAGGTCCTCAATTGTGGCCTTACAGGCCTCCACAATGTCTGGGTCTCTGATGGCATCGATCGTCGGGTCTATTTTGGTCCCCGACACGGCTGATTGCTATGCCTCCGCACTTTCCCTATTCAGCTGTCGGGTGTGGGCGCAATCTTGTGTTATTTTATAACATTCTTGTGCTGTGCGCGGTTCTCCTTTGATGCTGAATATCCCGCATGGGGTAGGGAACTTAACCACTTGGTATAAGCTTGAAGGGACCGCTCGCATGGCGTGTATCCATGGACGTCCGATGATGACATTGTATGCCGTCTCTTGGTTTATTACGTGGAAGGTGGTCTTCAATGTGACTCCCCCAGTGAGGACGGGTAAAGTCACTTCTCCTGATGTACATTCCACTGCATTGTTAAAACCAATTAGAGTTATACAGTGGGGTGTTATCCTGTCCTTGAGTCCCATCTACGAGAGGACTCTCGGGTGGATGATGCAGGCGCCGCTTTTGTCATCGATCATGAATCTCCTGACGTCTGTATCAATAATACGTAAGTTGATAACTAAAGCATCATAATGGGGAAAACACAAACCATCAGCGTCAGACTTATCGAAGGTGATACTTCCTTCGAGGTCATCATACCGTTCGTGAGAGATGGTCCTCTTCAGTCTGTATGTGTCGGCGAATTTGACATAGTTGATAGCGACATCGGTATCGTCTTCGATGATCATGTTTACCTTCTGTGTCGAGGAGGGTGGCTTTGGTCATCCGCGGGTCTGCTCTCGCCCGCGTGCGAAATTGGCCTTTCCCTTGTCGCTGAGAAACTCCTTTAGGTATCCTTGGTTTAGCATCCTGACTACTTCCTGTCGTAGACCTATGCAATCCTCGGTCCTGTGCTGCCGTTCTTGGTGGAATTCACACAGGATGTTTGATTTCCTCGTAGTAGATTCCGATTTCATTTTTTGAGGCTACTGCACCTTGGTGCCAAGCTTTTCTAGTGCGTACACAATATTTGAAGGAGATACACAAAAGTTATGTGATGAAAGTAAAGGGAGCGTACCTCTTTCATTTCTGAGAGGGGCGAGATGATGTTATAGTGCATCTGCATGATGAGAGGGCGGAAGAGGGGACCTCATATAGGGATGATGTCATTCTTTATTGGGGAGATGGTGGAGTTCTCGACGTCCCTCATGATGTCGATCTCTCTTTGTGTCTGGGTGTATGGCTGTCAGTCGTTGGGTCGGTCCATTGAGGTCATCTTCGTCTGCTCGTACCTCGGCACAATAGGCGTTATGGATCTCATCCCAAGTTGTGGGAGGATATTTCAAGAGTCAGCTTAGTTGTTTCTTGGTTGCTCTGGAACTGTCCCTGCTGAGTCCGTTCTGAAAAGCAGCTACCGCCATGCCCTCCTATATATTTGGTAGGCTCATCCTCACCCTGTTGAATATGGCGAGGAAGTCCCAAAGGCCCCCGCCTGTGATTTGTCTCATGGTGAAGATGTCGTTTACCCGTGCTTCTGCCTTCTTCGCGCCTGCGTACGCAGTGACAAATTTGTCTGCCATTTCTTCGAAGGTTGAGATTGCCTTTGCGGGCAGTTGAGAATACCATGTCAGGGCTCCTCCAGTCAGCGTCTCGTCGAACATCTTCAGCAGCACATATG